>JAIUZE010008992.1:0-13913 GCA_022085475.1 Heliosperma pusillum | reverse complement strand
CCCGTATAAATACAGAAATAAAAGAGTGTATAATAATATACAATCCTACGAACCGAATATAGGTCCAAGGTAAATACTTCGCTCGCTAGCTCGTCAATGTACCCAAGTATGCATCACAAACCTGCCAACCGTATTAAATATAAACACGGAAGCCACAGTCAGTGGGGAGTAACTCCGAGTTCTCCCAGCCACGAAATGTCGATTTTAATTAAACATGAATAACATAAAAGCAATGTATACGGGAAATACAAAACTTTAACATAAACAATATGCTTTTCATGTTATGAAACAATTAACTAACATATAACCGAGCATATGAAAGCTATCATGTGAAACCGATAATAAACTATAACACGAGGTAGGGAAGCTGGTATGCTAGCTCAGAGGTTACCGTTAACATGGCCATGATACACTCACACCCTAATCAAACATAATATCATGTGAATCAGTTAACAACCGGTAATCCAAACTCTATCAACCTTAGCCGGCTTGCATCTCACCTTCTAAGATTCCTAGAATCATCAAACATGAAAGACCAATACGTCTACAAACAGGCATAAGTTCTTAGGACCATCGATAGAAGACTTCTCTGTAACTCGAGTCTATACCACGAGGTAGGATATACTTAAATATTTAGGCTCAGCGGTCACTCCGGTAACATGGCCCAAATACCAAGCACACATCTAGGCTCAGCGGTTACACTAATAACATGGCCCAGATCCAAAGCACATATCTTATCTCAGAGGTTCCTCTCAGAAACATGTCCAAGATACGACTCAACCCTAAACCTAGACTGCGCAGACCTAGAGAAATGCGAAGATCCATCGCATCCAAGACCCATGATACAATCACATGAGTACCCCTACGGAGATCCACCAAAGGGTTGGCTAGTACTAAAGCTGGCTCCATTCCCAAAGTGGAAGCAATAAGGCAGCCATGCCCCGACTTGGAGATCCACCATAAGCGAGCCAACAAAAGCTATCAACGGTGAACATATACTCGTTAAAGATAGTAAGGCCTATCAATGTCATGGTCCAAGATACTCATTTAGAATTAGAATGGTCAAGACGCCATATACTCATAATTCTCTATGGGTTCTTAGTCAACACGACACCAACCATATAATCAAACAGTCACGGGAAAAACTTCCTATCATGTGACTAATTGCATATAAATCATATTCAAATATCATATCGCCTCATATCTACTAAGGCTCATTCATTCATTCATTAAATAAAACCTTACCTGACGACAAATCCCCGACCCGAGTCCCGCGACGGGTCATCAGTCAAAACGGGGCTGACTAGATCATAGTTTGACCAAACCCGTTTGGTCAAACCGGCTAGAAACAGAGTCTTAGCCATTTAGGCTTGAACATAAGAACATCATATTCATTTCATGCTATTTTATTCTAATTTCTAACATGTTAATTATTATATCATACTAAAAACCCGCTTGACTTAAAGGATATCAATTTAAACTATGATCTCGTCTTATAATTTCTAACATGTGAGAAATAATAATTTTATGAAAAATACTTTTAATTAAATAATTTACTTATTAAATTTTCCCACTTGCTAAATATTACAAAACACGATAAAAATAACGATAACTCAAAAACCGTCACAAGTCTAAGGAAGGGGACCCACGGGCTGATTTGGGCCGACTTGACACGGGCCTGGACTGGGCCCACGGCCTGGTTTGGGCCTGTTTTGGGCTGTTTTGTAAATTTTACTAAAATCGTTTCTTAATATTTCCGCCTGCGTTAACATAAATAAAAACCCGTCTAACAACAAACATAACTACCAAGTATCGAACAACCCAAAGAAGCTTGCTTAAAACCCGCGACCCACCATTGCGACCGACAAAGCCCAGAGTCCGGTCTGGACGGGCCTGAACGGCCGTTGAACCCGGCCGGTTTTGCGTCCGATGTTCAGGGCCTTTACCTCAGTTAACAACCCAATCAAATTAAACTAACATGTTTTTAATAAAACATCCATTTTAAACATCCTCAATTCAACGCATCAATACAAAAAATCATATTGAACAATCTTCCGAAATTCACAAGATAACCTACTATAAAAATACCATACAAACAAAAATCATTACTATATCAGATGGTATACTATTAAATATCATAAATCACTAAATGAACAAAAACAAAAAAGAGGAACAAAAATAAAGAAACAAAGCTATTGTAACATATATATCGCGAGTAACGCGGAGGATCCTTGTTTACTAGAAAATAGCACAATCAAGTAGCACCAAAATAAGAAGGTAAGAAAAACCAGTTTGGTAGCTATAATATTCACCCAAAATATACGAGTCACCCACCAACCGTCACTTCCCAAATCTTCCCTTATAAAGAAATGACAAGAAACACATTATTAGAATTAAAACTTGATTTTCCATAATTAAAGTGTTGAAAACGATTTTGACGGAATTGAAAATAAACCGTACTTGAAGATGGAGAGCGAAGAGGAGATTCTAGAAATATAAGTTAGGACGGATTTAATTAAGAAATGAAGGTTTTATGATGATTTTGCTCAAGAACGACGAAGAACGGATGAAAAACGCTCAAGAACGATGAAGAACGATTAAAGAAAGTGTTAATTTGATCTTAATTTGATTTATTGTAAAATGAAAAGTTGTTAGTGAGTAAGTGTGGTGAGGAGCGTGTACATATAGAAGAAATATGGAGTCGGGTTTTGAAATTGTTGTTACGGGATTGACTTGGGTTTAATAATTATATTACGGTAATTAATTAGATATTATTCGGTTTTATAATAGTTTAATGAAATATCTAGATATTAATTAGATATTATGTGATTGTAAACAAAAGAAAAGAAAATATCTAGCTTAAGAGAGGAGAAAGAGACGTGAGAAACAAAGAGAAATCGGGTCTGTTTTTAAGCGATTTGCGGAGTTTAAGTTAACAGACCGATAAAGTTACAAATATCTTAGATATTTTTATTAGTTTAATCATATTAATTAAAAGATCTAATATGAGTGGAAAATAGGTGACATGGGGCGTGCGACTCATGCAAGAGTCGGGTTTCGGGACTTAAGTTGACCCGGGAATAGTTAAATGACGTTCGAGGTTAAATCGTAAAACATTCTCTTTAATTCCGAATAAATTCAAAATAATTATATTAAATTATCATAAATCCTAATAAATCTTAATAAAAATAAATTAAAAATATTATTTTTTTAAATAAAATTTCGGTCTTCAAAATTACAAGGCGAGTCGGAAAAAGTCAACGTCGACTTAAAAGTCAAGAAAAGTCAAAGATGACTTAAAAGTCAAGAAAAGTTTTATGACGACTTAAAAGTCAAGAAAAGTCAATGACGACTTTTAAAAAGTCAAGAAAAGTCAAAGGCGACTTAAAAAGTCAAGAAAAGTCAAAGATGACTAAAAACCGTTGGATTTTCATGAAATCTCTCAGAAATTCCAAATACGAACTCGGAATTTCAAAATACGACTCGAAACAATAAATTCTATTTTAAAACTCAAGTTTTGCTGAAAAGTATTCGTAAGATATTTTACTAGAAAAATTGGGTACTTTTCGGGTTGTTACACTTTTCCTAATCCTAGATAACGTAATTCTCTTGTTTTTTTAATTAGTAGTAATAATAAGATTACATTCCTAAAAAACAATTATTTTAATAAAACGAGTTAACAGTCTTCTCAAACACAATTACTTATTAAATATCCTAAATTGAATTAGTATATTACGGAGTATTTTATACTTAAAATAACTATCACTTTTCCTAATCCTAGATAACGTAATAGTCTTATAATAGTACAAAACCACCTCACCTACCAAACCACCAATTTCATAATTAAGTTACGAAAAATTATTCGACAAATTATTGTATAAAACCGTGTTACATAAATAAGAGACTCCAAAGGTTACTTTAACAGTTAAACATCAAATTACAAAAATTCCCCTCTCCCTCTTCCTTTTCCTCTCCCATCATTTTGCTATTGTTTCATGCAAAATTAACAAACATAAAAAAAATTGAAGTTCAGAAATGGAGTTTCAAACAGTAAAGCAGGAACTTCTAGAAGAATCGGCGCGCCCACGATCTCCGTCAACTAAATCGCGCGCACAACCGTCGCCGCCGGCGGGGGAAGTGATTGAGTTAAGTGATTCTGACGATGAAGACGATATAATTCCGGCGAAAAAACGGAAAGTTGACGGAAACGGCGCACTTCCGCCTGGATTTCTTGATCCGCTTCCGCCATTGCCGGATTCTTCGCTTCTTCTTCCGCCTCCGCCACCGTCTTCGTCGAATGGTTGTAAGTCGTTTTGGAAAGCAGGTGATTACGAGGGTTCGCCATGTGACGGTGGTTGGGATAATAATACAGGTTTGGGTTTGATTTCTATGTTTTTGAATTGGTTATTGTATTTGATTAGTTGTGGTTTTAGGTTTTGTTACTTAATTTGTGATTTTTTTGGGGATTAATTGGGGAATTAGGTTAGGTTAATAATTTAGGTTAGCATTATGCAAATAAAGGCGGTTTTATACAAATTGATTGTAGAATTGATTATGGTTAATTGAGTGTGATGAACATTTGGTTAATTTGTGATTTTTTGGTTGCTATTTGGAGAATTAGCTGATAATGTATGATGCATTATGGATGATGGAGTGTTTTAAACTTTTAATTAAGTGCTTGCCTAGCTCATCATCTTAAAATCGCTATTTCCTCCGTCGCGTTCAATAGTTTTCTACTTTCTTAGTTTTGGGTGTTTCAGTCAATAGTTCACGCTTTACATACCATCCTCATTTCAAGTTTCTTTTGGACTTTTTCGTAATTGTGGACTCATCCCTCCCTTATTTCCTTAATAATCGTGTGTAAAACAATTGTAAGCTATTGACCGGGACAAAGGGAGTACGTGATTATGTTAGCAGTTTTTTGTTGTTGCTTGGAATACTTAATTGTGAGTAATAGAGATCAAATTAAGAATCATGATGGTAAGTGGCAACTCCTATAGAATAATATTCCCCATCACATCCTCTTTTTTTTAACCTTACACTACTTCCACTAAAGACCATTGTCCTCCTTTTTTCTTCTTATTTTGAGCTCCATTACCCTCGTAATAAGTACTCAATCCTAAGCGAGACCTAATAAGGTTATTCTGCCAATGTTAGTCCTTTTTAAGTGATCCCTTTCCCATGCCATATACTTACAATGTTTTATTGAAATTATTGTAATTGTGGCACAATATTAGTGGCAAGATTTTATGGCTAAACAAGGTAATATACCTCAAGATGTTAGGATTTGCGGGTAAAGTAACTAAGAAAAATATTTATTCTTGTGTCTAAAATATTTTTTGTCGACTATGATTAATATTGGAGTGCATCAAGGTTCTTCTCTTAGTCTTTTACCCTTGCTATTGCTATGAACGAATTGACGAGATCACTTCTAGATGAGGTTCCATGGGGTATGATGTGAGCGGGCGAATTATACCGATTGAAAAAGCAGATGACGGATTTAAGAGGAAATTGGAACTTTGGAGACGGACGTTAGAATTATGTGGCTTTACTCTAACAAAAAGAAGACGAAATATTTTGGGTGTAGATTTAGTGGAAATGTTAAGAAGGCAAATTTGTTCACATGAGGAGATAGTCCATGGTTTCAACTTTTTTAAGGTATTTAATATCTTCATCCAAAGTAACGGAGAACTAAACTTGATGAAGATGTGACCCATTAGAATCTTATAAAATAGGTAGGTTGCAGTGCAAAAGCGCCACATGCTTTATATGTGATCAGGGTGTGCATTATAGGTTAAATGGTAATCCCTATGTGCAGGTGTTTTCTTTCCATTTCAATAAAATACTCATCACATTTATTAGAGAGGGAAGAAAACAATTGCATAGAGGTAGTAATTCTATTACACATTAGGCCTCCACTCTTTTGTGGTATTGAGTATTGGATAATAAAACATGAACGTTTACAAACGATGAGGGGGAGGATAGCTAAAATGCATGTGTTAAGCTGGATGTGTGGCCGCACAAGAAATGATAGGTTTAGGACGGGTCAGTTGCAGATAACGGGTGACGGGTGAAAACTGTTTAAGGTGGTTTGACCAGGTGTGATAGAGAGCACGAGGACCGGGGACACTAATTTAGAGAATTGAGAAATGGGGAATGGATAATATTGTTAGGAGAAGGAGAAGACCCAAACAAACATAGATAAAAGGTGATTAAGAACGCATATGAATGTTTTAGGGATTAGTGAAAATATGGCGATGAAGAGGGGGTTGTGGAGAAGAATCATTCATGTTGAAGATGTAGCTGGAGTTTTTGATCTTCTCTTAATTTTTACTCTCACTTAAAGAAAAGTGTTTATTTGACTTATGTTCCTATTATTTTGCAAACCTATTTTGACACGTTAGTTTTGGTTTTCACATTTTTCTTACTTTGTTTTATATTTTACAAACTTACCCGTTTCATTCATCTTTATTATATTTTCTTTTACTTTTGTTTACCGATCCTTGACATTTGATGAAAGATCGACTTAGAAATGAGGTAATTAGGGTGAAGGTCAAAATAGAGGATAAGATGATGGAGAACAAATTAAGATGGTTTGGACTTGTGAGAAAGAGATCGATCAATACCCCGATAAGGAGGCTCGAAAATTGGTGCGTAGAAAAGATTGTGAGTGGTTGGGGTAGACCTAAGAAAACTTGGATAAGGGTAATTGAGAATGATTTGTTATTCCTCGAGATTAATAAAGACATGGTGATGGAGAGAACACTATCGGGAGAAATGATACGGTTGAATGATGGTGTTGATTTTTGTTTTTACATATCTTATTAATTATATCTCTTTATAGTCAACTCTTTCAACTCTTTTTATTTTGATTCATATATACTTTTAACTTTAAAAAGGAAAAAAATTGGTTTACTTGCTATTTTATTTTCACCATTGTTGTTGTGGGTTGTGGGTTGGATGCATTAGATGATTTCTGATAATGATTCACTAGTTTAGATCCCGTTTGTGGTTCTGTAGATTGTGGGGGTCTATTGGATGCACTAAACGGTTTGTGATAATGATCCACTAGTTTAGATCCCGTGCAATACATAATTAATCGAGAGAATTGAGTAATGTGCAGAAATTTATTTTAATGGAAAACTTTTATACTACATAGCTAATGATTTCAGTTTATAAATTTTTCAAAATTTGTGTTGTCCCTAAAACCAATAGTAGCAGTTCCAAGTTTTGTTTATTAGGAGTATGGCTCAAGTCATCATTTAATAATAACATCAATAAAAGATTTGACAATTTATATTTTTATATCAATTTTGTTTTATTTTTTAATTGAAACATTATATTTCAAAGCTAATGAAAATAATATAATTTGCCGAGAAGATCAATTTTGAAGATGTAACAATTTATAGTTTTATATCAATTTTATTTTATTTTTAATTAAAACATTATAGTTCAAAGTTTAGTGAAAATAATATAATTTGTTGAGAAGATTAATTTTAGCTAAAATATAATTTAATGACCTTAAATTCTTATTATTAGTTTTTTTATTTAAGTGAATGCACTTAATTGTCATTAGTTTCCTTATTTAAGAAGATGCACTTTCAAGGGAAAGTTTTTGAGGAGACTTATTCTTTAAGTATGTAGGAGATGTCAAACAACCCCAAATCATTTTCGGAGTGGGCAAAATTATTTTGGGACGAACATATGATTTATGTGAGCCTACCCCAAATCATATTGCGACTAAGGCTATGTTGTTGTTATGATTATTAACATCTTGTAGAGCTCAATGTGGTTTGGCTAGAAAGGAAAAAATTGGACTTGCATGTTATAATGGTGTTACCCTAATTGCTGATTTCTAGCCACAAATATAAATAGGAATTCGCATAGTGTCGTGCTTAATAGCTACGTAAGAGCTTGAAGTGACACTACAAGTCTGCAATCTTTAGGTTCATGAAACATTTGGCATATGTGTTATGTAATGTTGTCCTTATTATTTGTTTCTAAATTCGAATATAAAATGCACTAGTCTACGTGGTTGTTAACAATTGACATGAAGTTTGAAAATAGTTTTCGAAATTAGCAAAAGGAAAATTATGGGTTGTCTATTTGATATGGATGCAATGGGAATTTTTGAAGTGCACAAAATTCGTTTGAGCCCACACAGTTAACCTTATCAAGTAAATAATACAATAAAGATTTTGGGTTACTCTCACATACGAGACTATCTCATACAATAATATACTCAACGTATACTTACATCCCGAGTCTTGATGGTTATCCAATTTTTAAAAAGAGGAAACATTATTAGTTTGGAATACTTAATTGTGAGAGAAACATATTTAAGAAGATGATAATTAGCTCATGAGATTAAGTTATAATTATGCATTGTCCAACTATTGATGACAATGAGATGAGTAGTTATATAAACTCACAGAATTGATAATCAATTCGTACAAGACTGAGGAAGGTGTTAGGGATCGAGATTGAAATGTTCTAATCTGTTTTAGGAAAAACATCGCCAATTTTTTAGCTATTGGTTTTAATTTCCATGTTGAGTGGAGTAGGAGTTATTATTTTGTCGTACGAGTAGGATGAAATACTTGCCATATTTTCATTAGAGCCAAAGACTCACTACTCTTTGGTTTTGGATTTTGATGAAATGAATCAAAATGACTCCCTGAAGTGGTTGCGTTTCTTTCTTTTGAGAAATAGTGGTCCTTCGATGTTGTTATTGATGCAAGTTTCATCTCGGGTCATTCGAAAATAGCATCTTTGTGTAGCTAGAACAAGGGCAAGGCTTTGCGCATTCGAACCCCTTACCTCACAATTTGCGGGAGCGGGGGTAATGTTGTTGTTGTAGGATCATCTGTCTAGGCTTTGTAAATTGTGAAAAAGCAATCAATCGATGAATTATCTATGTGTATTATAGTTAGGTCGTATGACTCGTATCGCATGTAAATGTTCTTACCTCGTCATGGATGAGAGACTCTAAAACACCTATGGTTAAATTTTTTATTTTTTGTGTGATTTTTGTAGGTGGCATGGACCATGTTAGGGTTCACCCCAAGTTTCTGCATTCTAATGCTACAAGTCATAAGTGGGCCCTTGGAGGTAAAAGTCTTATTGTGTGAATGTTTTATCCAAATAAAATTCGGCTTATTCAGTTTCTCTTGGATAAGATTTATCTATTCTTTTTAAGCGACTCTAGTTTTCTCCTCTTGCTTTTTGGAAGTCCCTCCCTATTACTAAAATATTGTACTCATTTGATGTTCTTTGTACAGCCTTTGCGGAGCTACTGGACAATTCATTAGATGAGGTGCTTGATCCTGTGTGTCATTATCTTTCACCTACCACTCTACTTCTCCTATGCGTCTTACTTTTTTTTACTTATTAGGTCTGTTATGGAGCGACATATGTCAACATAGATATGCTATTAAACAAGAAGGATGGGAACAGAATGTTACTGGTTGAAGGTACGTTTTACCAAGCTGTCTATGGGCCGTAGCTATGCTTTATGTACATCTATTCTTGACTTCTATGTACCCTCAAAAAGTGTTATGGCTGGAATACAAGGAAATTGATGGGACATCACCGTGTGCTTTTTCCATTTTCAATGCAGCCATAGTTTGGTTTTTCTTTGGTGCTATATTACGGTGAGATAAAGGAAAATGGCTGAACGCTTTCTTTATTTAGATTAGTAGTCACTGAATGCGATTTTCATTTTGGGTCGTGTAGGATCAAGACTTTGTACATACGACCCCTTTAGTTTGCAGCTTTTAGAACTGGGTAGTGTCCTTAGTGTTGATATCGATGTTGGTGGTGGGGGTCGTGATATCACTATGCAATGTGTAAAGAAAAGAAATGATGAATTTTAATGCAGCTGTAGTTGGGTTGATCTTTGGTCCTAGATTGCGATGAGATAAAGTAAAATGGCTTACTAAGCTTATTACGCCTCTTTTTTTTGTGATTAGTAGTCACTAGTTAGTGATGAAATTTTCATTTTGGGTCATAGGTGTAAGGTTGGGTAGGATCAAGACTTCGTACGTACAACCTAGGGATGACAATGGATAGGATCCTATGGGATCCAGATCCATATCCTTATCTCTTATAGGGATCCAAAGCGGTCCATATCCAAAGGGTATGATACTAGATACTCTCCATCTTACTATGGATTTGGACTCGATCTGGATCTATCCCGTATTCTCTTTATACCAAAAAAATTCACTTTACAGATTTCAGAATATAATTTAGACTAGAATACAAATGTTAAAAATAAAGTAAAAATATCAAAATAAAGTAGCGATAATGAGTTTTTTGCTACCAAAAAATGTTAATGAGTATGAAACCATAGCTTAGTTTATGAAAAACTTGAAGAAGTAGATATAGTTTTACTATTTTTTTAACTTGTTTTTTAAATTATATTTCAAAATAAAATAAAAATGAATCTAGGATAGGATTTGGATCTCGACAGTATGGATCCATATCCGGACCCATTTCTACGCATAAGGATCCGATCCATATCCATATCTACTGGATCCAAAATATTGCGATTCAGATCCGAGGATCTGTCGGGGATCCATTGCCATCCTTAGTACAACCCCTTTAGTTTTCAGCTTTTAGTAGCCGTTGAGGCACTTGCTAGTGTCCTTAGTGTTGGTATTGATGTTGGCGCTGGGGGTTGTGATATCACTATGCAATGTATAATGAGAAGTAATTATGATTTTTTCTAGTCTAGTAGACTTTAAGGGGCAGTTTGGTTTGAGGGATTTAGCAAATGGTAAGGGAATGGGGGATAATGATACCCTTTGTTGCTGTTTGTTTGACCCACAAACCCCCTACACCATCACAAACTTACTCTAACAATCCCCAACTATTGTGAGTATTGTTGTTTGACTTCTCATCTAAATGTCATAGGTTATGAAAGTATCTCTCGACTTGAACTTTCACTTAGCAAGTATATCAAAAGTTCTTACGAAGTTAAAGGTGGCAGCAGATTTAACCAAAACTTACAAATGTTAGAACAAGATATAATGCATATGACACTTATTTTATTAGGCTCATAAGAAAGTCAGCGCTTATATGGCCATTCCCTTTCCCCTCTAACCAACCACCACTATCATTCAACACCAACACCCACCGCCACCAACCTCCACCCCTGCCACTTAACCATGTCATTCCACCCTGCCACCCTCGCTGACGGCGACCCCACCCCCGTCGCCAACGATGACCCCGCTGCTATCCGCCTAATATACAACCCCAAACAACCAACTAGCAACCACTCCTGCCACCCACGACCCTCAAGTACATGCCCCTTGACATTTAAACTAAATCTTGCGATAATTTATCAAAGAATACAGATTGGAGCTTTCGATATCAAAAGGGTAATCATTACTTGGGAAACAAATATCAAATTACAAACTTTTTAACTGGGTTTAGTAACATGAATTAGATTTTGTATGGTGGTGGACTGGTGGGAAAGAGAATTACGGGGAGAGTATGGAGGGCGCGCCGACAATGAGGTGTCGGGTGGACGCCGCCGCCGCTGATATGGTGGTGGGAAGACGTCAGACTGGTGTTGTCGTGTTGATGTTTGTGCCTATGGTGGCTGGTGGGTGTTGGTGTACAGGTGGTGTGTTAATTTATTTAACTAATTTTGTTTGTGTTTTTCTTATTTCATACGATACAACATGTTTGATAAAAAGGAATCCGTTTCCCTTCCCCTTCAAACCCTTTCTTGATTTCATTAAAACTCAATGAAATACTTTTGAAAAAGCATTGAAGGCTGTAGGCGCACCTTGTGGATTAGGTTTACCTAGCTTGGTGAACTACTGTGCAATTTCAATATTTTTTTGTTCTTGTGTCTTTTTTTTTTCTTTCATTTTGCGCTATGTGTAATCTTTTATTCTTACCTCTTTCTTCGTACATGTTAGCCCTATTTAAATTCCGAAAAGGGGAATTGCTTTACAATATTTTTTTGTAACAATGTGCCTCATTTATATAATGTACTAGGTAGAGTAAGTTTGTATATGTTACATGTACATTGCTGATTTTAAAATTATTAATTTCTATATTCAAATATTACTAAATATCTGTTTTAAGTAAATAATTAGTATTCAAATTCCTAAACTTTAAAATGTAACTTAAAAGGTGTAAACCAAAATTCATGTATACATTTCATCTACATACATTGTTGATGAAGGTTGTTCTCATATTTAAAAAAAAAAAATTATCAATAGTTTTTTTGTACATATAATGAAATGTATTTTCTTATACAAAAAAGCGTGACTAATTTAATTTTGTAAGTTTTGAAATTTGTTTCCAAGTAGCTTTGTCAAATGGAAAACATTATGAAACACTCATTTAAGTCATATATATGTCTCATAAAATTTTAATAAATATATATGATACAAATTTATACTCATACGAACACCGTTACTCTCAATAAATCTAATGGTTTAAGAATTTTTTTACAAATTAAAATTAGGTTTAAAATACTATACTTAAATAATGCATCCTAGTAAATAATATTTATTTATTGCACTTAATTTGTTACTAATACAAATGCAATATTTAATAATTATTATTCAATATTTTATCTGTTATTAATACTTATAATAAAAATAAATTGTCACGTGACGTGTCCATAACGTTTCAAACCAATTTTATATATAAATACATAGCATCCCGTCTTTTGCTTGATAGAGTTTTATATTTTGTTATCATAAGTCCATAACTCAACGATATATAGAAGTAATTAAATAGTTTTTCAGGCACTTTGAATTTTGTATGAATAACCTTTTTTAGAGAAATAAATGTCAAAAATAAATAAGATAATGTAAATGCATATTCAACTTCTATGTAAATTTGTATTTATCTATATACATATTACATATCATATATCATATACTCCGTATAAGTTTTTATTTTACTTAATAGTACAAAGAAATATTTTTTGAAATCTTCCGTTTACGTGTAGAGGAGATTCACCACTGGAAGTATACTCCACTCCTTGATTGTACTATTTATATGCATTTAAATAATTAAGTAAAGGTTTAATTATTTTATGTTGTTTGTGTCATATAAAATTCGTACAATATATTTGGGAGTACATATTCAATTAATAGCATAAGTTTAAAAAAAGTATATAAAAATATATACTCATACAAAACTATTTTTGGCGATATATTAATTTTTCTCAAAATATTGTTTTAGAATTAACTAACGTACTTATTTTAAGTAAACTAATAAATAGATTTTATTAATTTGTTGCTGATATCTATGTTACATTAATGCCTGTAATTAATGATAAAGCTGTCATTAATGGTGGTAATTAAAGGCTGGATGCGCCCACAACGCTTCAACCCAGTTTTATATATAGATATAAAATTGATGTGTGTGCCTTGCCTCACGTTTTGCGCCTTATCGTTGCTCTTCATTGCCTTGGTGCTCCAAATACCTTTGAAAGCTAAGGTCACTGCTAATATAATGTCCATTATAGTTAAAATTTCTATTTTTAATCATCCTTGGAAGTTTTTATTATATTTTTTATTTTTATGTATTTGCTCTATCTTTTCTATGTCCTTATATTCTTGATCAGTCCTCATTTAAAACTAGAATTACAAGCAAAATACATGTCCATGGATTACAAGTATAGTTGGTAGCCATCACCAGTTACATCAAGCGTCTTGTATGCTCTCTTCTTAGTATGATATCTACTTTGATGGGTCTGATTGTAGATTGAAGGGGTTCTTACTTCCTAGTGTATACAATACCATTGCTCAGAAATAATCTTATGTGATTTCATCACTGAAGACATATGGGGGGAAGTGGGATGATTTAGAGAAAAAGAGTGAAAAGGAACTAGAAGAGTAGAGGAAAAGAGGGTTACACGGTGTCACATGAAGTGGCTGGGT
>JAIUZE010008990.1:0-17140 GCA_022085475.1 Heliosperma pusillum | reverse complement strand
ACATCATAAAATTTGAAACCAAAAATTTTTTAAATTCTGGAACAATTCCAGGAACTATAAAAATAAAAAACATTTGCTCAAAAAAATTAAATTAATTTTATGAACAAATAGCTTTGTATTTAATGGTTTTATCAAATAAAAACATTAGATATAGTAAAACAATGAAACAAATTATGAAATTTCACCAAGAGTATCAAAATCAGAATTTAAAATGTAAAAAAAATGTTCAAGACCATAAATGGACGTTTCAATTTTATGAACATTGTAATCTCATATTATCGACTTTTATCGTATAAAAATCAATGAACATGCAATACATAAGTAAAAGTCACGAAATTTTACATACAATATTTAAGAAATGCATGTGAGATCATATTAAAATTTCATGGCCAGAATCAACATGAAACTATTTGTAGTTAACTTTTAACTCATAAAATGCATGTTAACTCGGTTTAAACGCCATAAATCAAAATAAATAGCAAATGAATCCCTAAAATCACGAAATTTTACCACAAACATTTTGAGGGCAGTAGGTATACATGCACCAAAAGTTTTTGTCATAATCGTATTTTAACTCAAAATATTTGATTTATTAGTTATCTTATAACTTTAATAAAAATGTCCAAAATGAACATGCATGCTACAAGCTAGCTCTGATACCAATTGAAAGTCCAAAGACCTTAATTAGACTCCTCTAATTAGTTGCTAAATTACTTGTTAATTTAGTATTTAATGATCTATGTAACATGCATGCAAATATAAAGACATTTATATAAGAGAAAAAATTTCCTCACATTGATATGGAAAATATAAGGGCACAACAAGATCTCCTTCTTGTTGATCTTGAGCTATCAATATGGATGAACACAAACAATCTCCAAAGTAGAAGATCTCCTCTAAGTTGCACCAAGATTAACCCAAAAAATCTACCCTTATTATTAACTAGATAATAAGATAGATATTATTCTACTAATATTATGACTATATTACTACACTAGTAATACTTAGTAAATATTAGTATTTGAGAGTTTTAGTGAGAAGATGAGGTTTTTGAGAGAGGTAAGAAAACAAGCACAAAATGAGTAAGTAGAAAAATGAACACAAATGCTCATTTTAAAGGCCATTTGGCCGGATCATGTAGTCCACAATTGGACTATTATTTTGTTCAATTTGTTCACATGCATTAGAGTGGAGTGTTGTAGAAAAGATGATGATTGTTTTATACTTGTTATGTCACTTTCAAATGCTAACTAAAGAGTTACAACAAGAACAACAATCATCACCATTCTAACTACAATCCAACCGGCCACAATGGCCTAGTTTGGTCCATTTTGATTTTTGATTGTTGTCTTACAAATACTTATTGATCATGTGGTTAATTATCTTGTATAATTAAGTGTTAATTTGATCATATAACAATTATATGACTTAATTAAATAAATAATATGTACTTAACATTTTAAGTAATATTTTACCATTATATCAATATATAATGGGTCCCACAATGCATGTTAATTTATTTTACAACTCCTTGTAAATATAATTAACTAATTACCTCAATCTCAAAACCTCAACTAATTTAGTAATTTAACGATTAATTACTAAGTTAAATCTTATTTAATCGTATTAAAATAAGATATAAATTTATTAGTCAATTATCGCATAATTGAAAAATAAGCTTAATCGAATTTGAGTTCTTAACTCATTTTCTAATAATTAACTCTCGTACATATCGAATATATGTAATGTACTATTTAACTGTATCGTATACAAATAATTAGTTACTATTTGGATTTCATCCTTTAGGTGTGACCGAAAGGGATCAGTTGATCACCGCCGTCAAACGACAATAACGTCAAACTCTAGTCAGCCAACCGTTATTGATTTACGTTAATCAACTGACTAATCATATATATATATAGTCAATAAATATCCCAATTATATTCCTTAATAAGATTTATTATGTGGCGCACTATTGTGGAGGACACCTACTCTAACATAAAACGGCCTAAGAAGGTCGAGTAATGATAACCGACAATTGTCTCGTACAAATTATTCCCTAACCTAGTTCAAGTTTCACCCTTTGTAACACGTAAGTGTATTATCCCCATTGGAGTCGCCAAACTGTGGTACACGGGGGGATCACGGAGGGGCGCGCTTGGGAGGACAAGCGTAAAAATACGCATTTGTGGAGTCGCCACCAATGTTTATGGGAAATTGGAACCGTTTGAATACTTTATGTCATGTCAAGACACAAAGTAATGACATGAACACTAAGAACTCGTTACCCTTAGCATTCTATGTCTAGAATGACTCTTGTGGATGCCAATGAACACGGATGTTTACATAAACCTGGAGTAAGGGGTGATGATACGTACTAGGAAGCTCTTTAATCAAAAACATAATCACGCCCGCCTCGATAGCGGCCTCTACTAATGACTAGGGAAATCGTTCGTAATTAATGTGTTATCGATTATATGCATGCAATGCAACATCCAACATTTTAATCCAAGCATGTGAACTAGACTATGCCGGTGAACATGTAATTAGCACTTAATTATGTTGAAGTAGGGATTTAGAATAAATTACAAATGAGAGAAAAGCAAAAATTATACAATTACAATGATTAAATAAGATTACAACGGATTACAAACGATCCCCGTCAGAAATATATCCAAAACGAATATTTGAAGAAAAAAAGAAAAGATTTGAAAACTAAACGACAGATTAGGAGCGATATTACGACTATTAGTTACTTCATTACGTAATTAAATCTACGTCAAAGCGAGAACGGAAGTTCAGGGACAGAAGTCAACCCAGAACAGGCGCAGCAACAGCCGCATCCTCCGGAAGGGGCGCAAAACTCATTGCGTCTTTTCTTGAGGTGAATTCTGACTGTGAAGTCAGAATCTCGAGTAGTTAACATTCTTTGGTACATTTACGATTGATTATTGACCTACAACTCGAGTAGAAGTGGTTTAACATATTAATTACACTACAATTTGTATCAATAACGAATTCCAGAGATTTGATATGAACAAATCGAATCTCTAAAACCCAATTTTGACTTAAATACGTAACATTTTACATAAAAGACTATGAAAAAGAAAAGGAATAAAATAACAAAACCGCAGGAACCAGAGGAAGAAGAAGAAAAGCTGGAGCAGGGCAGCCTCTAGAAGAGGCGCAGCAGACGCTGCGATCCTTCCAGGAGGCGCAACTGCTACTGCGTTTTTTCACAATGTCTGATGTATGCTAAAAAGGTTTTGTAAAAAAGGTTTTGTTTTGAAATCGATTTTGAATTTACTTCTGACGTGAATCTTACATTAATTGAGCGAAAAATAAATGATACGAATAAAAAGTGGGATTTACACCCTCAGACTAACATGTTTGACGAAACGAGATTAACTAAGTTAACGTTTAGTGATTGCTCGAGTCAAATGTACGTAGAAAGTGCCCTCGTTAGAGGATTTAAATTGATTGAATTGTTGATTGTGTAGTGGTCAAATGGGTTTGTCATGCAACATGACGGGTACTCAGAAGGATCTAAGCTTACATGGTCGATTGATCAAGCATGTAGGTGTCGAAAGCTTAGAGCAAAGTCTACAATGCAAAGAGAGAAGAGAAGGGCGGAACACTCGCGTGCCTAAAAAGTGAGATCAGAACTCTCCTTTTATAGTAGAAAATATGAAGAGTTTTGGAATAACTCAAACTTATCACGAAAATATTCTGAAAACGGAGAAATCAGGTTGGGGAAGGGGCGCAACAAGAGCTGCGATCCTTCAAAGGGACGCAACACCTGTTGCGTTATTTCCCCAGAGGTTTCCTTCTGCGGAAGAAATATTTTCACGTTTTTATTATGTAATTGTGGTAGATTTATACTTTCTTTTAAAAAGATACGAGATACTCCCTCCAATTTTTCATCTTCTTCCCTCTTTCCATATTGGGCTAATTGTGGTGATGTTCCCTCTTTCCTTATTTATGAGTAGTTTTGTGGTCCAAATTTAATTGAATGTGGGGTAGTGTGTTTTGTGTGGTCCAAATTAATTTTCTTAATCCTTGTGTCCAAAAGAAAGGGGAAGAACATGGTAAATTGGAGGGAGTATATTTTATCAAAGAAGATAGAATTTGAAGATAATATAAAATATCCAGAATATTCTAGAGCGTTCCGACTCGGCATTTTAAAACGACTTCTAGAAAATGAAGCGGTTTTCGACCCGGACTCCAAATGAACTCTAATGACTGTCAAAACGACTGTATCGGTGCGTAGATGACGACCAAGGGGTAGACACAAGTGTTTGAGCTATCACTTGACGATAAACTTACGAATTGTCATAAATCATTTCAAGTACCAAACATGCGGCCCAATCATCACTGGACGGTTGGCATAAGATGTAGAACTGATGTATCTACATATATATAAATAAATTATCGTACGTTCATATCTTTGTATATAATAACAAATGTTTTAACTCAAGTTTTATGATGAACAGATTATAATATTGAGTACTTAAGTGAGACTTTAATGATGGTGTTAAAACAAGATTTTTAAACGTTATGTACAAGCATTTCGATATGTGTTTTGAAATAAACTTAAATAAAGAGTTAAAGATCTTAGAGACAGAGACTACTACCTTTCTTTGATAAAAAAAGTGAAACCTAAGAAGTAAATTACCAATTGAACATTTGTTAAGTATAAAATAATTATTCCTATGATGGTAAATAACATGATTTTGACAAATTTACTTTCATGATTTAGCGATGATATTTAATGTATGTCTTGAATTATATGCATCATGTGAAAATTTGTTATATAACTATTCCAATAAAATATATACTTGTTGTATACACGTAAAGACCATCTGAGAAATGAAAATTGATTTGATTATATTGAATGAAATGTTAAAAATTATAATATCAAATATGATGGTGATGATAATACTTTGGCTTGAAAAAGATATTTATGTGGTTGTTTCACTATGTGGTATTGGAGATGGTATAAGGATACATATTCGAGTTATCTGTATTAGAATTTGGATATTGAGAGTGGAAATATAATAGTTGAATATGGTATAACTCTATGAAATCACACAACAAGTAAACGAATGAATCGAATATATATTTAGTGATTTGATTATTGTGTGAGCATTTTGTACATTTGATATATGAATTGTTTACATGTACATGATTTTATAACATTATCTCATTAGTTTGATTCTAAAGCCAACATGTATATGAAACAAATATCCCAATATTATGTATCTATAGCCAAATTTATGATATGTTCTTTGATAGTACATTGGGATTTTTTTTTTTTGGTAGAATGTAAATAATATTATAACTACCCCAAGGGCGAAACCAATACATCAATTCAGTTTTCATCTCCTTAGGATGGAGATTTACAATCAATTATAACAAACAATTAACGACAACAATACATCACATTCTTCTCACCATTACAAACAAATCGATTTTAGCTTAGGCCAACTTTTGAGCACCAAGCCAAATCCAGTCTATTTAAAGCTCCATGATTCACTGCCAGGAAATGAGTTTTAATTTGGATTCTGACCAGCTTCATGACAATCCTAGGGTGCATGACATACCCTTCTATCATGCAGATGTTTCTAGACTGCCAAACCTCATACTGAACAGCCACCATAGCTGCACAGATAATCAGTCTCATGAGTCCAGAGACAGGCCTGAGCCTAATGATGTTCCCTGTAGTTCTAGGGCCTCTAACATGTATCTCCATCCATTCCAACAAACTGTCATAACACATACAAGTATACTGGCATTCCTGAAATAAGTGTTGATGGGATTTATCATGTAGTCCACACAGAAGACAAGTCTTTTGTTCAGTAATCCTTAGTCTACAAAGTCTGTCCAAGGTGAGTAATCTTTCCTGCTGTAATAACCATTGGATGAACCCATGTTTGGGAGTGTTGAATTTATTCCACACAATCTTACACCAAGGGACTTTTGCAATCCCTCTCTGAGTGAGCCATTCATAACCTCTAGAAATATCATACTCTGTATCATTGCCTAGCCAAGAATTCCATACTATACCAGGTTTCAACATTGTTTTAACCTCACACACTTTCCTCCAGGACCACGAGCTCCAATTTGTAGGTTCATAATCAAGCCAGTTAGCACCCTTCAGATAAACCTTGTCTATCCATTTGATCCATAAATGATCCTTTTTGCATAAAATCCACCATACCAGCTTCCCCAATGCAGCTATGTTCCATATCTTACTGTTAATCATCCCCAATCCACCATAGTCTTTTCCTTTACATAAGCATTTCCAGGAAACTAATGGGGCTTTGGAGTAGGAGTCACTGCCTTCCCATAAAAATTTCTACATATTGCTTGGATTCTGTCCATAATCCCAGCAGGTAGGATAAAAATTTGAGACCAATAGTTGTGTATTGTATTTAGGACAAATTTTACTAAAACCAGCCTACTAGAGTAAGATATCCTCCTCTTGTTCCAACCCCTAATTCTGGCAATCATTTTATCCACCAAGATGTTGTAGTCCCCTTTTGTCAATCTCTTATGAGAAATGTTAACCCCCAGATACTTGAAAGGTAAGGAACCCTTCTTAAAACCAGTGAAAAACAGAATATCCTCAGCATCAGAATCACTCACCCCATTCAGAATTAAATATGACTTCTAAGTGTTTATCTGTAGTCCAGAAGCATCAGACTAGAACCTAAAAGCCTCAACCATCATCACTACAGATTTAATATCACCCTTACAGAAAAGCAAAATATCATCAGCAAACATAAGGTGATTAATACCTAGACCTTTACAAAGAGGATGAAATCTAAACCCAGGCATCTCCCCAATCTCCTATAACAGCCTGCTAAGATATTCCATACAGAGTGTGAAGAGCAAGGGAGATAATGGATCTCCTTGCCTCAGTCCCCTCCCCCCCTTGAAATAGCCATGAATCTATCCATTCAAAACAATAGAGTAAGAAGTGGTAGTTATGCACTGCTTCACAAGTTCAATGAATAAAGGAGGAAAAGCTAAGTATGTTAGCATTTGCTTCACAAAGGACCATTCAATTGAGTCATATGCCTTCCTCAAATCAATTTTAAGTAAGCATCTAGGAGACACACCCTTCCTGGTATAAAGTCTAACCAAATCTTGACTAACTAGAATGTTACTCATAATACTTCTACCAGAGACAAAAGCAGCTTGAGAAGGGTTAATAATATCAAGTAGGATACCAGCCATTCTATTACACATAATTTTTGATATGATCTTGTAAATGGTATTGCAGCAGGCAATAGGCCTAAAATCCTTAACAGAGATTGGCATAGATACCTTAGGCAGCATCACCAAATTTGTAGCATGAATCTGCTTTAAAATCTTCCCATTCTGAAAGAATTCCCTAACAGCCAAAAAAATATCCTTCTTTATAATCTCATAACTAGCTTTATAGAAACAGCTAGAATAACCATTTACACCTGGGCTTTTATCATCTGGAATAGAGAAAGTGACATGTTTGACCTCCTCCATATCAAGAATTTTACAGATTGCTTCCTAGTCCTCTTCCCTAATCAGTTTTCCCTTCTCAACAATAAACAGATTGAAGCCCTTTGTCTGATTAGTGGACCCTATAATGTTTTTGTAATAAGACACAAAAGCTTCAAGAACAGAATCAGGCTCAGAACATCTCCTGCCATCTATGTCCTCAATGAAAAGGACCTTATTTTGAAGTTGCCTCTGTTTAATGATCTTATGGAACATTGCTGAATTCACATCCCCATTCCTAGCCCAGCTACACTTTGCCTTCTGCCTAAGAAAATCCTCCCTAGCTTTATCCAGTAGCACATAACTCACCCTAGTTTGCTTTTAAAAATCCATAAGAGTAATGTTACAGGGGTCATTCTGCAGATTCCTTTGACATTCCAATAACATCTCATACGCAACATCAACATTTCTCTCCACATCTGAAAACAGGTTTTTATTTAACTCTTTCAGGTAAGGCTTCAACCTCTTCAGCTTTGTGACCACTTTAAACATATAAGTACCATTGACATGATTAATCCAACCAGAATTGACAATATCAGCAAACTCCTCCACTTTACTCCACATATTGAAGAATTTGAATGGTCTAATTTTCCTTTTACTAGCCCCACTTCCATCCTGAACTAGGCATGGACAATGGTTAAAATCACCTTCAGGACCATAATGGGCATATGAATCAGGCCACATTGTTAGCCACCCATCATTAATCAACACTCGATCAATTTTACTGAAAACCCTAGTGGCACTAGGCTATTTGTTATTCCAAATGAAGAAAGCCCCAGTGGTCTTCATATTTTGTAGCTCACATGTCTCCACAGTTTGTTGGAACGACAAGACTTTTGCATCTCTCACTGGCAATCCAATTCTCTCATTATAGAACATTACATTATTAAAGTCCCCAAGGATTAACCAAGGCTCATTCCCACACAATCTCTCCAAATCATTCCATAATGGTCTTCTTTCTTCAAGCTTGTTGAAACCATAAAAAAAAGTAATAAAATAAGTGGAATGATCAGTTACCTGCTCAACCTAAAGGTGAATGAGCTGGGCATTGATCTCAACTATATTCACAGACAAGGCAAGAGTCTTCCACATCACACATATTCTACCACCAGGGTGGGTAGAATGATTAGTAGCATACTCCCATCCATTACATAAATTCCCCACAACTTTATTTAGAGACCTAAGTTTATCCTAGTCTCAAGGAGTCCAAATATATCCACACCAGCTTGATGCAAATACCATTTTATATCTCGTTGTTTTCCTTCACTATTCAGACCCCTTACATTCCAAACACCTATTTTATGAAAGTCATAAACCTCTAATTAGATTCCTCTAATTAGTTCATTAAATTACATTAACTTAATAATTTAGGATCTAGTTATCATGCAGGCAAATATAAAAGCATAAAAGAAAAGATAAGAACATTGGGAATTTTCGGTTCAATATGGGCACCATAAGAACTCCTTCTTGTTCTTGTTCAATATGGGCACAATATGGGAATTTTCGGTTAATTAAATTACATTTTTCTTGAGCATGAAATTAATGGGTGATCCTCCATAAACCAATCTCCAAAGAAGAAGGCAAGACATTATACTTATAATATTATTGTATTACTACACTAGTAATATGGTATGAATATTAGTTTGCATGTGAGTTTTAGAGAGATGTTGGAGGTTTTTAGAGAGAAGAAGAAAAATAAGCATAAGAGTCAAGTGTATAAAAATGAACAACAAATGCCCATTTTATGGCACTATGGCTGGCACACATGATCTCCAAATGAGCTCTATATTGCTTATTTTATTCTCATGCAAAAAGGCTTGAGTGTAGAGGTATGACAATGGTTAATGCTTGTAGGATATGTCATTATCAAGTGTGTTTATGTGCAAGTCACTCAAGACAATTGTCATTGTCTTTTATGAGTACACAACCGGCCACTTGTGTCCAAAATGGTAAAAATGGACCATTTTGATTTTTGATATTTGTCTCACAAATACTTATTAATCATATGCTTAATCATCTTGTATAATTAAGTGTTAATTTGATCATATAACAATTATATGACACAAATTAATAAACAATATGTACGTAACTTTTAAGTGATATTTTACGATTATTTCAATATATAATGGGTCCCACAATGCCCAGTTAATTTATTTTACAACTCTTTGTAAGACTATCCCCAAGCAGAGGTCGCAATAACTAGGTCGCGACCCGGTTTTACTCTTAATCCCACTTTAATTATCTTGACCTACTTTTACCCTCTCAAGCAGAAGGTCACGATCTAGGTCATCAACTCAATCATTTTTCACTTCACATCATTCTCAATCATTTCCCACATTCTCTACCCCACTTTTCTCCCTCTTACTTTTCTAATTATTTTTCCTAACATTTTATAAATCAATTTTTTTTTATTACTGTAAATATCTTAATTGAATAAAAAGTACCCCAATATTTTACGGCTATGTTAATCTTATGAGGTACTTTACGGAAAAAAATATTAAATAACAGTTTTATTATTTCGAAAAATGATTAGACGATTTCATTAACAATTAAAAAAAATGGAAAAACATAATTTCACATATAAAATATCGCATACATAATTAAAAAAAATAAAAAAATTAAAACATTGAATACCACGAAATGCATTAAAAACCCCTTTTAGTTACGAAAAGTTTGCCAAATATGCTCAATAAGATCATTTTTCAATGCGTTATGAGTTGCACAATCACGAATTTAGCCATGAATTTGTACGAACCGTTATTGTAATTAATCCAACGGCTATATTCGATCCAACGACTATATTATAATTAATCCAACGGCTATATTTGATCGACGAAAATTTAAATAAACGATTTGTAAAAAAAAATGGGCCAAAAATTTATATACTAATTTATTGACTATATTATAATCCAACGACTATAATAATTTCAATGAATATATTTGATCCAACGGATTTATTAGATCCATGTGTTATATTTAGTCCAGCGACTATATTTGATATGACGACTATATTTTGCTCCAACGGCTATCTTTGATCAAACCGAGTAATTAATAAAATTGAATCGACCAAATTAATGGAGCAATTGTCTAATTAACACATTTAGAATACTAGTAATCTAACAAAACAAAAACAAAAATTAGGCGGTTGACAACTTTTAAGCATTAAACCAAACAATTTTCCATTATCAAATAAACCAAACCCCAAATCAACCCACTCTCCCATTCATCTTCAACTCTTTCCTAATCAATTTTTTCCCTCTGATCTTCTCCATCATGGACCGTCGCCGTTCATCATCACCGCACATCCTCATTATCTTCCCCAAATTAATTTCTTTTCCCCTCGATCTTCTCCACCATGGACCACCATTATCGTCACCATTGTAGATCGATCAATAGGTAAGTCGAGTATGTATTTATATTCAATTTTTGTAAAATTTCTGATTTGGTTAGGAATCAATTTCTTATATTTTTTCAGTTTCCACTTTGATACTCGTATTACTTATAAAAATTAGCAAGATTAAAAAAGAAAACAAAACTGGGTCAAAATATATCAAAATTGAGTTTATTTTATAGCCAATTAAAAAATATAGTCCTTTTTAATATACTTGTATTTTTTCTTGTTTTAATTTAGTCTATAATATCATTTAATTTTGTTATTAACTTCTTCTTTCTTTTTTCTCATTTTTGGCGAAAATGACGGAAAGTAGCAGAGGACATGGCATGCATTTTCTTGGAATTGTCTAGCTTAACCAACCAGCGGATGACACCTATCAGGTCATCAACTGGGTCAATTTCTACCAAACAAGGTCACCAATTGACCTTTTCTTACCAAGGACACTCCTCGGGTCACCCTAATTTTTTCTTAATTATAGATTAAGATGACCCAAGCAAGGTCATGACCTCCCAATTGACCTTGCTTGGGGATGATCTAAATATAATTAACTAATTACCTTTACCTCAAAATATATGCATAACCTCAACTAATTTAATGAATTAACGATTAATCACTAAATTAAATCTTGTTTAATCGTATTAAAATAAGACGTAAAATTTATTCAGCCACTTATCGTATAATTGACTAATAAACTTAAGTGGAATGAGTTCCTAACTCAATTTCCAATAAATAACTCTCGTAACTAAACGTACATATCAAATATATGTAATGCTCTAATTAAACTGTATCGTATACAAATAATTAATATTCTATTTAGGTCTCATCCTATAGGTGTGACCTAAAGGGATCGGTTGATCACCGCCGTCATACGACAATAACGTCAAACTCTAGTCAGCCGAGCGTTACCGATTTACGTTAATCAACTGACGTGGAGTATCAAAATATACTAATCATGCCACGTATATTCCAAATGAGTTTCATTATATAAATGCACTATTGTGGAGGACACTTACTCCAACAATCTCCCACTTGTCTGATACAAGTTGTGCATGTAGCAACACTATTGCGGAGGACTCCTACTCCAACAATAGCTCCCACTTGTCTTGACAAGTTGTGTGCTACCAATTCTCTTGTCTCTTTTGTGTCACATCCTCCCACTCATTGCAAGGTGTCTTACAGGTCGCACTTGCAATTGAAAATTATAAATAGAGTGGTTTTCTCGATCTGGGATAGTAGCTGTCTGACTGGAAAATCTACCAGAGATCTCTGACGAGCGTGGCCACGCATTTCCAGTTATTACTCCTCGAGTGGCCCGAAGATGTTAATACCCAACGTGGGTGGACAATTCATGTTGACTCATCTTACACTGTATGATGCACATCACCATGACCCAGAAGATGTCCATCGACCTTCTTTCACGGCACAACCTAGAACAAAAACCAAAGTCAATCGGAAACTACATCGACTCAGGTAAATGGTCGCCAGTCTAAAGAATCGACTCATAAGAATAATATAGAAATCCCCGCCACAACCAGGCTTCAACAATTTTGATAAGGGACTCTATTATGGTCACTGCCCGACAGAGTGTCTCCACAGTCTGTCTATGTAAACGACCAGTCATCTCCATGAGCCCATGGTGCTGAACCAACCATCGATCGACTTACAATCTAGTCACTTCGAGACGTCACCTCAAATGAGTGACTAGGGACAAAACACTAAGTTCATCTGGTTCACTTGAATTGGGTTCAACTTTCTTTCAACCAATTCGGATAAACAAAGTATTAAAATTTAGTCAAACTAAATAAGGAGTTTTTAATGAAACTCTAACAATGAATGCGATTATCTAATATTTGGAAAAAATTGATACGTTATCAAAAATTTCATATCTCATAATCTCTATGTAACACCCCATGTTTTTATAATAAATTTTATTTGGGAATTTATTTATTAAAATAATTATTTTGTGAATTTAATTATTTAATGCGTATTTAACGCTTGCGATCTCTATTTAGTTATTTTCCGTTTTTACCTAATTTGGATGGGTTAAAATGTCCGTGCACGATTTTAATATTTTAATTTAATAGCTACTTCTCTTATATAAACTCTTTGAGCGTTTTAATTATTTTAAACCTAATTGATAATTGGATATTCCATCTTGTGAGCTAATGGGTCAAAAGCCAACTTATTAATCATCTATAAAAGAAACCCTAAGCTAGCAACTAGGTTGCTCAATCTTTTCGTGCGGCTGTTTTCCCCTTGCCGTGAGATTCCCTTCTTCCTCTATTTTCATTCTTCTCCCTTTAATTCTATTGTTATGCAACTTTCTTCACCCAAATCAAATATAAATTATATATATATATATACAATCCTGGCTCTTACATCTACAATATATTCTATTCATAATATTTTTAAGGGACTCGATTGTATGGAGTTTAGACCTACCTTTAGGGTTTCTATATTTGATGGGTAAAGAAGAATAATAAGAAGAAGATGTCTTTCTTTGAGTGTTTTGGAGGAGGATTCGTGTAGGACTTTATTAATGGCGCTTTTATGAAGATGAAGATTATTTTGCGGTCTTTATTGCGTAATAAAGGTAACTAGGTGTTTTCCTTTAATTGTGTTTACAGAAAGTGAATTATTAACATGATATAATGATTGATTGTATGATTAATTGTTTGTGTGGTTATTTATGCTTATGATTCACATGTTTAATTGCATTTAATATTTATGTTGTTATTCTATTTTCAATTATTTATTTGGTGCGCAAACTAGGGTTTAAATCGCGAACCCTAGCGTCGTTTTGGAGGCGCGGCCCCTAGGGTTGGCCGTGGCCTAGGGTTTTGGCTTCTCCTTGTGGGAGAGGCTAGGGTTTGCTTATATTGAGAAATTAGGGTTTTGGTTTACATCATTGAGGTTATAGCTGAAGTTGCTATAACTTTGCATGTGACGTTATGGTGCGGTGTACTATAACAAGACTCGTTGTGGTGACATGGCGGTTTGTACCGTGGAGTCGACCCCTCGATGATGGTGTTATAGAGGACTAACCCGTGACGGAAGAGAGTTATAGTTGATGATACTATAACCTCGCACGTATAAAGTTATAGCTTGAAGTGTTATAACTTCACTAAAGTTGAGTGGAAGTTATAGCGGAAGGTACTATAACTTTGATGAAGTTAAGTGAAGGTTATGGTTGATGATACTATAACCTGGTAAGCTTAACCAAAGTTATAGGTGGTGTACTATAACTCTGCTGGAGTTAAGGGAAGGTTATGGTTGATGATACTATAACCTGACACGCTTAACCAAAGTTATAGCTGAAGTTACTATAACTTCACTAAAGTTTAGTGAAGGTTATAGTTGGTGGTATTATAACATAGGATGTTATATGCTTTTGTGTTTGGCGTTATGGTAACTCGAACTATAACATGTCCTTTGAGGTGTAATGTTATAGGTCAAGATACTATAACCATTAGTCATATGTGCTAGTTTATGTGTAGTGTTATGGTCAGCTGGACTATAACACTATGTTTGTATATCGTATTGGTTATTCTTATTCCTATATTGTTGGACAGTCGGTTATACTGTTCTTGAGTTGAGTCGTGACGTTGTTCACGCATTGTTGGACAGTCAGTTATACTGTTCATATGTTGAGTCGTGATGTAGTTCACACATTTGTTTGTACAGTTAGTTATACTGTGCATTTGTTGTTGCTGGTTGAATAGATGACGGTAGTATCAGTTATATACTATTCGGAATGAACAAACGCTACCCTTCGGGGGTTTATTTTGGTCTATGGTCGGGATTGGTCAGAAGCAGTGGTTATACGCTCTGGTCCCCGAGTGTCGTTCGATGTACATTTAATGCATCGAGAGTCTGGCCAGGTCTTAGACATATAGGCAGTGGTTATACGCTATACATAGTACCGTGGAGGCAGTGGTTATACGCTCCACTCCGATGGAGGCAGTGGTTATACGCTCCGTCAGCTAGAGGCAGTGGTTATACGCTCTGGCAAGTTAGAGGCAGTGGTTATACGCTCTAACGGGCGTTCGCTCTATTCGCTATGCTTTCATGCTAGCATTGTGCCTTACGTTGATGTGGATCGTGTGCTACTTTGGGTCTTAAATGTATTCATGGTCTAGTGGTTGCATATGGTCTAGGTCTGCAGGATTGCATTCATGTAGGTTTTGTTCAGTCTTGGTAAGTTCAAATGTACGTCATATTGTATAGATTGCTTCACATGTCATTTATGATTACTGTCTGTTATTATAGATTGTTATTAATTCAGCCTGTTGTAAACATGACTGGGAGAGCATCTAGTTACTCCCGACTGATTGTCGACCCCCATTCTCAGGTTGAAGTGATTGCTGCTTGTTTGGATGCTTGGGCTGGAGAGACTTCTGGCGAGACAAATAAGTTGTTTAGGAATTTAGATGTAGTTGAGAATTATAAATAATGTATTAGTTTATTTTTGGATTTGAGTATCGATCCGGATTTGTGACAACCCTCGCGAATGCGGAATGATAAAACATACAAGCATGTGAAGTAAATTGCGGAAATACGGTATTTTAAAAACTTTGATACATGCAAGATAGATAAAACGAGGAGTGTCAAAATATTACAAACTAAGTACGGAATATAACAAAGAGACGGAGTCTCTCAAAATGTTAACAAAGAACAAGTGTTTAGCAAACTAGCTAAAATCGTCTAGAAGTTAATCTTCCAGGGACTACGCCCGCTAGCTCACACCCGAACCCAAAATAGCATAAGCAAAAAGCCATCCATATCAAGCAACCTTTTCATTCATGAAAAACATGAACGCCACAGTCAGTGGGGAGTAACTCCAGGTTCTCCCAGCCATATCACCTTAAACGTACATAGAAGGAAATACAAAAGTAAAATCATGCATATATGAATATACATGTGAGGTACGATAAGGATAAATAGGCAATTCGATATATAATGATAAGAGCATAAGAGGTACAAATCCGAATCCAACATGTTATTCAAAGACTCGGGGAAGACACTCTTAGGCAACCGAATACGCTCACTAGGGCTTACATCTCACCGTTAGCGGTATAAGTTTGATAAGATTGAGACTCGACAAACAAACCATGCCAAGTCATTCAATGATCAATCATATAATCATTCATGTAATCATCCATCCAAACACACTGACACAATGACGACATCTCTCACGGTAAATGAAATGCACTAGCATCATGTACATGGCAAGTATGATTAACAGGCATCCACGGGATAAGAGTTTCCCATGAACTCATACACGATGCTAATTTCGTATATGTGACTAATTTCCTCCTGGAGGACGGACGAAATAAAAAGGTCCTAGTCTAAACCTGGCCAGACTCTCGGGATAAGAGTTTCCCGATTCGACATGGTTAAGACGTTCAATCCCAAGCCGCGGTCAATCATAGAGCCGAGTTTAACAAATTCGGTCAACATTCAGTGAAAAGAGGCGGAAAAGAGCACAAGCCTCATAACAAGCGGTACGCTACATGCAAATAACACCACCTCGCAAGTACACAACATTTGACGGCCGGGTCGATCAACGCATAGCGTTCGCCTCCCAAAAACGTCGTCGTATGCCCACTAACACATGCAATTAAGCAGTAAGGATACATCCTCGTTCCGACATTCCAGCCTTACGAACGTGGAGGTAGCCAAGGGAATGAGAGTACAAAGCACATAGAAAATTAGTGCTCAAACCGTAGCATTTGTAAAACACTCAAAGGGGAACATATCAAAAACCGTCACCAACATGAGAATAGGGAATTATATAAATGTAAATATGACTTAAACATGAATTCACTACATGGCTACATAAGAAGTAGAAAAAGGTTATGAAGCATAATGAAGACAAACATAGATCACCTCTCCAAAACAACAAGTTTGGAAACTAACTAAATTAAGGGTTCACTTCAAACTTTCATAACTACATTTCTAGACATGCAAATACAGAAATTCCAAGTCGAGGTGATAGCTTATCCTCTTACGGTTCCAACGATTGGTCACAAGCCAAAAACAAGCAAGTAACGAAGGAGATATGATCATTCTACCAAAAAGAGTCAGTGCAGTGAAACTGCACAAGTCACGACCGTGACTTGTATTTCACGACCGTGAGATGTGTTACCAATTCACCCGTGAGCCTTCAACATAAATTCAAACATTTCCAATTTTCATGATTCA
>JAIUZE010008985.1:0-79644 GCA_022085475.1 Heliosperma pusillum | reverse complement strand
TGCAATCAAAAATGCTACCGTATAAAATAATGGAAACCTTTTCCACGATTGAACGGATTTATAAGTTCATAGAAGAAAAATAATTGTCATTGCGCGAATAAAAAATAAATATCAACGAAAATAAACATTCATTGCTTATATATAATTTACTTGTAAAAACAATTTTAAACAAGTCACTCATATAATGACCCCTCACGAAATTATATAAGTGATTCCAAGACCCATATTTAGACAAAAATAGTCATCGCATGCTACCTTTATCTAAAAAATGGTAAGTCAATACTTGACTAATTCTACACTTAGAACTCTTGGTTGACGGATTTCGACTAAATCCATCTCCTAGTCCCAAGATAACGCTTATCTCGTTGAGTCCAATCCAATTTTGGCGTGTGATCGCATCACCCTACTTACCCGAGGTAAAAAGGGACCCACGAGCGTGGTAGCCCTAATGAACACGGGGTTCATAGGTGTTACTAATTGGTAAGGCTAAATCTCAATTTGTTAAGTTATGTGAGAGGTCTTGTCAATTTTGTTATTAATTCCCTATAAGCGAACTAAGTCGGTGAATTGTGAATAACGTTGAATTGACAATAACGGTAAATAAAATGCATGTGTGACGATTTTGGCATGAGCGGAAATAAAGCAAGCAACCAAGCAACAATAAAATCCTAGTATGACCACCTAGCTAATCAAATTAACTAGATAGTTACAAATTCGGAAACCAACTCCTTTGGTCCCTTGCCTCTTCACTTGGAACACCTTCCAAAATGGCACCGTCTTTCGGGAGTCACCGGTCTTCATAAAAATAATTACAAATATACAAATATACAAATTCCTATTATACATTTATTCTATAAAAAAAAATTATTAAATTATACAAACCGGCGATACGAGATCGCAATAAAATTACAACCAAACCGTTATTCCCTTACATTACGGGTAATAACGATAAAAATAACTAGGCCATACTAGGTACAAACTTTGCATAAATTATTAAATAAATGACATTCATTCATGCAAACATAAATAAAATAAATTGCTGCAAAATTCATGCCAAAATCGTCCTAAGTTCAATTCATGCTCATTGTAGCTCGATTTCTTCCGGGATTTATTGATTTTTAACCATTAAAAAACAATATCAACATTTAAATCGCATTTAAATTCAAAATAATTAACTAAACTGATTTAGAACTCAAAATTAGTCACTACTAATTTTTTTGGTCATTAATTAGATCGATTTGATTTCATTTGCTAAATATTACGGTTTAATCATAACAATTATGAAATAAAACCAAAATAAAATATAAACATCATAAAATTTGAAACAAAAAATTTTGTACATTCTGGAACAATTCCAGGAACTATAAAAATAAAAAACATTTGCTCAAAAAACTTAAATTATTTTTATGAACAAACAGCTTTGTATTTAATGGTTTTATCAAATAAAAACATTAGATATAGTAAAACAGTGAAACAAATTATGATATTTCACCAAGAGTATCAACATCAGAATTTAAAATGTACAAAAAATTTTTAAGACCATAAATGGACGTTTCAATTTTATGAACATTATAATCTCATATTATCGACTTTTATCGTATAAAAATCAATAAACATGCAATACATAAGTAAAAGTCACGAAATTTTACATAAAATATTTAAGAAATGCATGTGAAATCATATTAAAATTTCATGGCCAGAATCAACATGCAACTATTTTTAGTTAACTTTTAACTCATAAAATGCATGTTAACTCGGTTTAAACGCCAAAAATCAAAATAAATAGCAAATTAATCCCTAAAATCACGAAATTTTACCACAAACATTTTGAGGTCAGTAGGTATACATGCACCAAAACTTTTAGTCAGAATCGTATTTTAACTTAAAATCTTTGATTTATTAGTTATCTTATAACTTTAACAAAAATGTCCAAAATGAACATGCATGCTACAAGCTAGCTCTGATACCAATTGAAAGTCCATAGACCTTAATTAGACTCCTCTAATTATTTACTAAATTACGTATTAATTTAGTTTATAATGATCTATGCAACATGCATGCAAATATAAAGACATTTATATAAGAGAAGAAATTTCCTCACATTGATATGGAAAATATAAGGGCACAACAAGAAATCCTTCTTGTTGTTCTTGAGCTATAAATATGGATAAACACAAACTATCTCCAAAGTAGAAGATCTCCTCTAAGTTGCACCAAGATTAACCCAAATAATCTACTCTTATTATTAACTAGATAATAAGATAGATATTATACTACTAATATTATGACTATATTACTACACTAGTAATACTTAATAAATATTAGTATTTGAGAGTTTTTAGTGAGAGGAAGAATTTTAGAAAGAAGTATGACAATTGCACAAAATCAAGTGATCATAAAAATGAACAACTTTTGTTCATTATTAAGGCCATAAGGCCGGATCCTCATGTCCAAAATTGGACTATTATTTGTTCAATTTTATCACATGCATTTGAGTGGAGTGTTGTAGAAAAGATGATGATTGTTTTATACTTGTTATGTCACTTTCAATAAGTAACTAAAGAGTAAAAACAAGAACAAAAATCATCACCCTTCCAACTACAATCCAACCGGCCATTTTGGCCTAGTTAGGTCCATTTTGATTTTTGATATTTGTCTCACAAATACTTATTGATCATATGGTTAAGTATCTTGTATAATTAAGTGTTAATTTGATCATATAACAATTATATGACTCAATTAAATAAATAATATGTACTTAACATTTTAAGTAATATTTTACCATTATATCACTATATAATGGGTCCCACAATGCATGGTTAATTTATTTTACAACTCCTTGTAAATATAATTAACTAATTACCTCTATCTCAAAACCTCAACTAATTTAGTAATTTAACGATTAATTACTAAGTTAAATTTTATTTAATCGTATTAAAATAAGATATAAATTTATTAGTCAATTATCGCATAATTGAAAAATAAGTTTAATCAAATTTGAGTTCTTAACTCAATTTCTAACAATTAACTCTCGTACATATCGAATATATGTAATGTACTAATTAACTGTATCGTATACAAATAATTAGTTATTATTTGGATTTCATCCTTTAGGTGTGACCGAAAGGGATCAGTTGATCACCGCCGTCAAACGACAATAACGTCAAACTCTAGTCAGCCAACCGTTATTGATTTACGTTAATCCACTGACTAATCATATATATAGTCAATAAATATCCCAATTATATTCCATAATAAGATTTATTATGTGGCGCACTATTGTGGAGGACACCTACTCCAACAAATGTAACCACTATATATTATGAGTGGTAACATTTTATGGATGATTACTTTTTATCATAAAATGGTCACATTTAGTCCGTCACAAGCTTGTGACTGTCACAAGAGAGACCAACTGATATGCTAAGTGCTTGAAAAGCAACATTGGATTCCACTGTGATTTCTGGCTCTGAAATATTTTGAAAATTTTTAAACTCTCGAAAATTGTTTTTTAAACTTTTGATCAACATCTTACATTGCTGAAAATTTGGGTTGATCCTTATAAAATGAAAGAGAGTTGTTGGTGTCTTGCCCAAGAGGTAGATTGCACAATAAGACACTTACCGAAATTGGGTTGTTTACTTTTTCTATATTTGGCAATATTTAGGGTTCCCATGAACACTATCAAATTAGCTATTTCTTGATGAAAACCTTAACCCATATTTGTGTATGTGTGAATAACAAGATTATACATACTAGTAAACTAGATAACTTGTGCAAGAAACTCGTTTCCTTGTACAAGGGGACTCGGTTTTGTTAATGTAATAATCCACCCATGTATTGTTGATCAAGCTTCATTGTTTTTTAAACACTTGTACTTAATTGCAGTGTGTTATTTCTAGCGTGAAGTATACTCTACCTTATAATATAAATACCATACTAATTTCATTTGAACAAGTGTGAAACAACAAACATTTAAAACGAAAACGACTTTGAGTTTTATCGAGTAAGTTGTCTTTGCAAAAACCGTTTAACTTTTCAATCTTGAATCTTTTTGCAAAACTATTTTCTTATGTCTTTTATCAAAGAGCTAGTTCGTTGCATCAAAGCATGTATTGTATGTATTCAATGATCTCGTGTTAGTACTTTATCTCCACCGTACAATTGTGTGAACACATTGAAATTCTTGAGTCTTATAACAAACGAGTAGAACAAGTCTTAAAATAGAGTTATCTTGTGCAACTAGCATCTCAAAAGCGTTGGGGAAGTCTTTTAGCGGAATAGCTTTGAGTAAATAGCAACCGGAGTAGGTTGGGGAAGTCTCTTTGAGGAGTAGGTTGGAGCACAAGTCTTATTGCGGAATAGCTTTAAGCAAATAGCAACTGGAGTAGGTTGGGTAGTTGTTTTTTCTTCGGGGTCTTATGTTGTATGAGTTTACTTCTAATATGTTCAATAAAATAACATTGGACGTAGTTCGCGGAGTAGTGACCGAACCAATTTAAACAACATCCTTGAGTTTTGTCTATTAACGTTTTTATTTTCGATGTACTCTGTATACGCTGTTGATTCCACTATGACGTCTGCTTGATGAATTGTTGTTGTATACTTAAAACTTTCTAGTTCTAAGTATCAACTTCTCATTTCTTCTAAGTATTGTCTAAGTGACCAAAGAGTTTAAAAGAAACTTTTAATTACGCTTAAAATTTTTAAATAGACACCTAATTCACCTCTTCCCCCTCTTAGGTGTTCTTGCCCTTGCCTCTTCAATTGGTACCCGAGCCTTGGACTCTTGATATTGGTTAATTACCAAAGAGTTGATCCTATAGTCATGGACGAGAAACATACTACTAAATATCCCATATTCAAAGGGGATAACTACTTTTGGTGGAAGCACTGAATGAAACATTATGTTAATAGCACAGATTATGAATGTTGGGTTATCATTTTGAAAGGGCCCGTTTCTATAACGGTCACTACATAATGCTCATTTATAGTTTGACTTGTGTATAAACTATTTCGAGTTCTTATTAACATGTAGACTTTGTTTTGTGTTTTGTGTTTTGTTGTGTACTTTATTACCAACCACTATTTTTTTAAAAGTCAAAATAAACCGAAGTTGTAAAAAACACAAAGAGTGAGCCATAATGTATTAATATAGTTAATAATTTATCGTTTGAATAGACAAAAGGGAAGAATATGGTCATATAAAGTCAAGGCATGGGCCTAGGCTTAATAGACTTGAGATACAAAAGATTATAATCTGAATATACAATTTGTAGATCAACGTGCTAATTTACAACATTATCGAGTGTTAACCTTCATAAATTTGAGCTTCTTCTATTAGAATCCACATAAGAAAACAATTATACCATGTTTAGTCATTAATTCGTATAGCCAATATATGTACTTGTGCCAGATAGCATCTTTTGTCTTACATAGTTAAGGACAATTCACTATACCAATTTTGTAATTAACAAAGAAAACCATTATCGTTTAAATGATCTTAAAACATTTTTTTCATATATAAAATGAACAAATGCACAACATATAAAGATTACAATTAATAACAATACATATATATCGTGTAAATAATGCAAATGACAATAACTTGTAAGAAGATAATAATGGTAAATGAAAGAAGGAGGTGTAATATGAGATTAGGCACAAAATGAGACGTGGTTAATTTTTTAGGGGTAAAAAATTTATAATGTATCCATTTAGGTATTTATATATGATATTGGAGTATATATTATAATTTATATCCCCATAATAATTTTAAAAAATACAAACAAAGATGTTTATCAATTATATAAAATCTTTTTTTTCAATAAAAATCAAATAAAATTCGATATCTATCATTAATACACATTTTTATCCTAAACTTTTTATCATCTTCAAAATTAACTTTCATAAAGAGTAAATTAATAATTACTCCCTTATAAGTTTCACTTTTCTAAATTTACTCCCTTATAAGTTGTTTTGTTTAAATTACTCTCTTAAAGATCATTTTTATCAAAAATTGCTTCAAAACTCCAATTTAATTTACTTATTTCATTTTTTTTTTAACTACCCCTCTATTTATCTACATAGCTTTACCTTTCAAAGTATAGATTGGCTAATGCACAAACGAAATAAGTTCAAAAATAGACAAAATAATTGACTTAAATTGGAGTTTTGAAACAACTTTTGATAAAACTGATCTTTAATGGAGTAATTTTAGAAAAACAACTTATAAGGAAGTAAATTTAGAAAAGTGAAACTTATAAAGAAGTAATTATTAATTTACTCTTTCATAAATTTTTAAATTTGAGTACGTAGAGCTGCCAATGAATTTAAGGGATGTTCAAGTTGCTGATATTCGAGGGTGCAGGTCTAAAGGATTGTTGAAGAATGTTTCTTTGTTATCATTGATTTTTATTGTTGATCTTATGATGATATGTAATGGTAATTCGAGTTTTCCAGGTTGATGTGGTGGTGTGATTGTGAGGGTGGTTTAGTGAATAGAGTCCTATTCGCCATTCTAGAGATTTAAATTTAGTTCATGATGATCTAAATCCTATCGATTTAGCTGTCACGCTCTTACCCATGCATCTTGCTTGAAAAAAGTGTTGCCGGAGAAATTAACGTTCACCATTGTCAATAACTTATATATTCATATTCATCCCTTTCCCTTTGTTATTTTTTTAAGAGTTAAAAGATAAATGTCATTTAATTAACGGAAAGACCAATAAAATATGTTATTCGAAATGTCCCGTGATTTTAAAACAATTATGCGCCGGCACATAGTATTTTAGGATCTTTACAAATAAGCTCTAATCTATTTTTATGCATCGTCCTATTGGTTAAACCCAACTTCGATGAAGATGGGGATGAGGGAACAGGAAGGGGTTGCCTTTTTTATCCACACGAGACATTTTTCTGAAAAACAATAATAGTTTTAGAACAAAAGTTAAAATATGGGCTACGTGTAGAACTAGCACTGACGGTTACAAGTCAGGTAATTTTGGTTCCGGATAAAAAAAATGGATTGTATCTGTTTAGGGTGTGTAAAATTCGGGTTTCTACAAGTCGGGTTTATATGGATTCTGGGTCGGAATATGGTCAAATTAACACTTTTTTTTATAGTTATTAGTTTTCTTTTATTCTAATTTTAAACATTTAGTGATTCTTAATTTTCAGAATTATCTAGTTCAATGCATGATATTTGTAAGAATAAACATATTTTTTACGCGGATACATTAAAATGACGTCTTTTAGCTTTCTTTTTCATGAGAAATCATTTTTGTTCTTTAGCCGTGTAAAGAAAAAATTTAGCAATTTGAATCCTCGGCATTACCTCCCCTTTTCATTTCTTTTAAACGATCAAGTTTACTCCAAAATTAGGTACTATAGAAACATTAACTCCAAGATTATGTTGGTGCAATTTGGAAGACGTTGAAATAGGGAACAAAAAAGGGCATAACAAAAATAAATAAAGAAATAATAAAACCATTAAAAATAATGAAAATAAACTACAATAAACTTAATTCTCTATTTATCCAATTTGTATCGAGTCGGCAACTTCTCAACAATGAAAAAGCCTTCAAAACACTTGATTTGAAGTCATATATCAACTTAATTAATTTAGCACTTGTTTGTAACATTTTTTATGACATGATCAAAGCTTAGACTTTGGTCTCCTCCTCATTTTTGTATTAGTTGGTCACTTGAAAAACGGTCTTATATTAAGTAATAATAATGTGAGACTAATCCATAACTACACAATTCAACCAATAAAATGAAAATAAATATTAAAAATTAACTACCCCATTATATGAGTTGATCTCACACAATCTTGTAGTAGAACAATCATACACGAGTATTTTTGGTGCGTCAAAGTCATATGCTCATAGCCTTTATCTATGGTTCATCTAAACATTGAACTAAAATATTAAATAATGAAAGATTGAGTAAGAAATGAAAGAACCAAAAACATAGGCAAAAAAAAACATACATCAAAAGAAATAAAATTACGTAAGAATCCTTACAAACAATACTAATAAACACCAAACAACTACCTTTCAAGTTTAACTAAAAGAAACCATGAATTTCCCGAACAAAGCACTACCTTAGCCATATTTGGCTATCCAATAGTAATCGTACTATACTTTACAAGAACTGCTGTAACACACGCAAATGTACCCTATTTTTATAGTAAAAATATTTTACGGATACTTTTCAGCGAAATTTAGTTTTAGTTTAGAATTAAATTTTCCGTGTCGAATTTAGAATTTCCGAGTCCGTATTTGGATTTTACGCGAGATTTCAAGTGAATCACGTCTTAAGACGTCATTGACTTTTCCTTGACTTTTTCCACTTACTCCTTCATATACTCCCTCATAACCTAACTCCCTCACAACTCAAACTTCTTCTTCCTCATACAAACCACCAAAACCTAGCCTCCATATTTGCTCAAGTCTTATTATCGATCCTACGCCTTCACTTCTTGCTCAAATTCACCAAGGTTCGTCTTATTTCTTCCCTCTCATCTTCCTCTATCCGTATTGGTAATAAAATTACCGTCTTTCTCGCTTTTCAAACTTTCCGTCTTTCTCAAGGTGAAGTAAATTCATCTTTTATTAACTATTTTGTAGGTGGTGACCTTCAAGATCCCGACAAAGACTATTTCCTAATAGAAGAGGACCTTGACGCGGAGTAAAGACGCAATAAGGTAACGGTGAAAGGTTACTCGATATCATTTACGTGTTTTATGTGTTTTCTAGGCTAGTAATCGTATTTAGATTATGGTTAGTATGCTTAGGACTTGTGTTGTTGTTGTTGGTTGTTGTTAGTTGTTAATTGATATGAGAATTGATGGTTTGTAATGATAAATGAGGATTTTCGTTGTTGGTAACTTGTTGGGATTTGATCGTTCCTGAATCCCGTGTAGGACGCAGGCTGCGTCGTGGGACGCTGGCTGCGTCGTAGGACGCAGGCTGCGTCGTGGTGGCGCTGGCAGCGTTACGTGCGGCCGACTGCAGTTTTCCTGCACTGACCCCTTTTCGTAAAATGATCATATCTCCTTTGTTACTTGCTTGTTTTGGGCTTGTGACATCCCGTTGGAACCGTAAGAGGATAAGCTATCACCTCCATATGGAATTTCTGCATTTGTATGTCTAGAACTCTAGTTATGACCGTTTGAAGTTGACCCTTGTTTTAGTTGGTTTCCAAACAACGTTGTTTTGGAGAGGTGATCTATGTTTTTATTCATTATGCTTCATAAAATAGTTATAATGCTTATGTATCATGTATTGATTCATTTTTATCATAGTTAAGTTTATATAATTCCCTATTCTCATGTTTTGTGACGGTTTTTGGTATGTCCCACTTTGAGTCGGTTTTACCTTTTGTTTTTGTTGTGAGCACTAATCTTTCAGTGCTTTGAACTCTCATTCCCCGGTCATACTTTATAACCGTTAGACTTAAATGTCGGAGCGGTGAAGTGTAACCGTGATGCCTTTGTGCATTTGTTAGTGGGGATATGACGACGTTGTTAAGAGGCGAACGCAATGCGTTGATCGACCCGACCGTCAAATGTTGTATCCTTGCGAGGTGGTGTCATTGCATGTAGCGTACTAGCTTGACTTTTGACTATAGATCTCTTTCCGCCTCTTTCGTGAAGGTTGACCGAATTTGGGGTACTCGGCGTCTATGATTGACCGAGTCTTGGATGTGGAACGTCTTACCACAGGTCGAATCGGGAAACGTCTTATCCCGAGAGTCTGGCCAGGTTTAGACTAGGACCGTATTATTATCGTCGTCCTACCGAGAGGATTAGAGTCTTGTGTGTACGAAACGTCTTATCGTACATGATTCCGTGAAACGTCTTATCCCGTGAACTTGTTTGTCTAGGCCATGAGTATACGAAACGTCTTATCGTATACGGTTCCGGGAAATGTCTTATTCCGTGAGCTTCCATTGGCTTGTCTTGCTAATGTACACGATGCTAGTGCGTGCCAGTAACCGTGAGAGATTGTGTTGTCATATTCGTATGATTTGATGGTCGTTTGTAAGTTGAATTATACGTGAACATTGAGTTGGACTCTTGCATGAATTAGATGATTGACGTGGTTTATATGTCGAGTCTCTATCTTATCAAGTATATGCCGCTAACGGTGAGATGTAAGCCCTAGTGAGTATATAGTTGCCTAAGGGTGTCTTCCCCGAGTCTGTCAATAGCATGATGGTTACGGTTTGTACTTCATATGCTCTTATCATTATATATCGAATTGCCTATCTATCCTTATCGTATTTCACATGTATATCTATATATGCATGCTTCTACTTTTGTATTTCCTTTTATGTACGTTTAATGTGATATGGCTGGGAGAACCCGGAGTTACTCCCCACTGATTGTGGCGTTCATGTTTTTCATGGATGAACAGGTTGCTTGCTTGGATGACTTTTTGCTTGTGGTAGTTTGGGTTCGGGTGTGAGCTAGCGGGCGTTGTCTCTGGAAGTTTTACCTCTAGACGTTATTTTAGCTAGTTGCTAATCACTTTGACATTTGTTAACCTTTGGAGAGACTACGTCTCTTGTTGTAGTATATTTCGTACTTTGGTTTGTAATATTTGACACACCTCGTATTTTCTATCTTGCATGTATAATGGTTTTTAAAATACCGTATTTCCGCTTTATAATGCACATGCTTGTATGTTTTTATTTTCCGCATTCGCGAGGGTTGTCACAACTGCAGAGCTTGTTAAAGGATAAAAACTTATTCAACACAATTTACATTTAACAATAATCATAATCAAAAGAAATAAACAAAACTCTTAAATTAGGTAGAGAGAAAAGTTTGTAAAGAATAATTAAAATACCTTCAAGAATAGACTAATGAAAAGAAATACTCCGTGTGAGGTATTGATTATATAGTAGAGATATTTATCCAATGTATTGAAAGATTAGTATGTAACTGAAGAACATTAATTTAAAGAAGATAAAAGGTTAGGTTAATAATTAAAGTCATATGAAAGATTCAAATTTTCGTTTAAACAAATCTTCAAACATTTGTTATGCATGAATGTAAAATCAAACTACCTATAAATTCCATTTAGCAATACACAATAATTAATCCTCCTTTAATCGTACTAAAGAGCCCCATAACCCTAGCTTAATCTAATCAAACATATTTGATAGAAATATTACAATAAAGATGATAATTAGAACTATGATAAACATGGCTAATAAAAAAGATTCATTTTAAAATAGTAAAAGAGATGAAAGAGAATGAAAATAAAAAGATAAAGATGAAATATTTACAAATCAACATATATGAGATGAAAAATAGATAAACTTGAATATAACCCAAAAGATGAACTTGAATCTTCAATACAAAATCAGAATTAACGTGTGTAGGGTCAAGGATAAGTTAAGTGCTGGTTACAGTAATAATGAATGGAATTTAGATCCAAGGGGTTATACTGTGAAGAGTGATTATGAAATGTTAAGGAAGATGTTCCGGCCAGTACAGTGGCATAAAATTATTTGGAATGTTTGGGTTGTTCCTAAGCATAGATTTAATGGTTGGCTGATGGTTAGAGAAGTTTTGCAGGTCAACGGAAACCTTCATTCATTGGGGATTTCTCCTGATGATTGTTGTCTACCGTATGGTGGAGAAGTTTTACAGCAAAAACATTTTGGCTGGAATTGATAGCTTGTGTGGGGTAAATCCACTAGGTACTGATATCCTGAAGTGGATTTGGCATCAAAGTTGGTCTCATGTGAAGAGGAGGATTTTTATTTGTGCTTATTTGGCTACTTTCTATTACATTTGGATGCAAAGAAATTGAGCCAGAGTTGAAGAAAGTTTCCTGCGACCTGAACTTGTCTTAATGCAAATCAGATGAACTGTTAAGATGAGAGTTTGTGCTAGAATTATTTTAGTTTTGGATAGGAATTAACAGATATGGCTAAATAGTATTGTATTATATAAATAAGGCTTTGCCTTATAAATTGTTTTGTTTTGACAAATTGAGTAGGTTGTAATAATATTGTTTGAGCTTATTGGAACTTTTACATTTCATAAAAAAAACAATCAGAATTAATCTAACTAATATAAGATTAAATTAAACTAAATACTAATTCAAGAAAAGATTAAACTAATCGTATCTAATCAAAGCTAAACTATTTTTTTGGGTTGTTAGTCAAATGAAATAGGGTAGAACTGAATTCTCTCCATAATATCAAATAAGGGTTGCACAAATGAGGGAGTTGAAACACTCAACATGGGGACTGGGGCCAAATGGCCAAAAATATTACGAACCGGCCGACGGTGGCCCACCAACATTGTTTTGCTGCACACGTGATATTTCCTAATAATATGCAAAGACCATATTTAGAACTAAGTAATTAACTAATATTTCCTAATAATATCCGATGAAAGGATATTAACGGCCCTTCTCCGTCGGCCTTCAACTCATACAAAACTCAATGAGGGGCGGCGTTCCCTTTGCAAGGCAAGTGGGGGCTAGAGTAAAAATGTGGACTAGTCAACCCATTAAGCATGATCGTGCTTGTCGCGAGCCCGATACAAAGATAAATTACCCAGACTAGGCTAATAACAAATTAATGTAATTAGGGAAGTAGGGGTCGATCCTCAGGGAGATGGTGTTTCCTATAAGATGTGAAATGTATCGCAATTGGGTTTTATCTAATGAAAATCTGGGTTTTGGGAATTTTGTTTCTAAACTACTACAAGGCATAAACGACAATGAAATAAAAGCAAATGGAAATGAAAACAATAAAGCAAGTAATGTAAAGCATCTAGGGAAATAGGTTCACACATGTAGATTGACATATTGATGAAATTGGATTTAGGATGTGCAAATAATTCATTGAGCGTTCGTAAGAATGATGTGTTCATTACAATCATAGATCAGATGGTCTAGCAGGCTTTTAGTGCGATTTACTAGGTCTTAATCCACTATGTCACGCTTTGTCTATTCAATTCCTGTATATCTACCTTGGAAAAGAATTCCACACTAGTCAATGATTTCCGGCCAGAAGTCGTTAACTATCGTAACGATCCAAACATGCATAGACACAACGTTTTAAAGGCACAATTTCTTCTATCCAATTAACATCTTTTAATCAATCTAACATGGCTACCCTACACCCTAGAAAGGTGATTACTTACTCATGAATATATTTAAATCCAAAATGATATTAACAATGAAAACTAGGATTGACATGTTTATTTGACTCTTTATATGACGATAATAACGACGCTAATTGACAATCTAGGAAATGAAACACCGATTATAACGGTACTAAAATGAATCTAAGACAATATGTAAAGCGAATAACAATCAAATAGAAAGCGATAAAGACATTAAACAGAGGATAAAACAGAAATACCTATATGACGATCAATGACGATAACGATAACAATAATAGAAAATCCTTGCACATAATAAACGATCCTTGAATTACAACACTTGTACCCAACAAACTAGACTACAAAGATTGAAATTCTTATTGATCTAAGCTAATGTTTTGATATGAAAAGGACAGAAATAGACTAAGAACTAAAGACTAAAGAAGAAGGAAATGAGAGAAGGGAGGCTAGTTCCCCCTCCTCCTAATCTAAGGAGAAATATAAGAAGAGAAGAGAAGTATGAGAAGAAGATTGTTGTATATGATGGTATGATATGAGGGGCTTAGAGCATCTATTTATAGTATTAGGGTTTCATGGAGAAGGGGTCGGGCATTAAACACATAGGACAAAAGTAGGAAGAAGAAGCCGCCATGCTCGAATTAGCAGGAATACCCGATCGGGTACACACTTACCCGATCGGGTAAGTTGTCATCCAGGTCCTTTTGACTAACGTTTCATCTCCCTTTGCTTTGACTTGACTTCCAACATCCCCCTTGACCTCTTGAGTCGGGTTTGTTGATAGGGTTTGATGTAAAGCGATGATTGCTTCCTCCTAACTGATTGATCTTCCGACAACTACGAAACTGTCTTTGCTTCTTCTCTCTTTCGAATTAGTGAACCTTCTTGAAATGCCTTTCACTTGGTCAAGCTTTCTTCTTCGAATCGTCGGGTTCTAGGCAAATGCTCGGGAATATAGAAAAGGGGCGTAGAAACGTCACTTTCCCTACAAAACATGTTAGAACAAAGGAATTCGCCTAGAAGACGATATTAGCTCATAAAGTGGCTTAACAAAGCACAAATGACATACAGAACTGAGCTAAATTGGGGGTTAAAACCATACAAATATTCACTTATCAAAGCACATAAACAAGCTTATCAAAAGTCTATTAAAAATAGATATGCTACTTCCCTAAAAAAAGTAGCGAGCTTGAAAACATTTCCAAGGTATGAGAAATAAACTTTTTGTTTCAAAATTTCACTTTCTAAAATTCAACTACGGTAGGGCGTTAATGGTGAGATATTTCCTCCGACATTAAGAGCATAGTAGATAAGTATGCCTTCAGTAGGCTCTTCTTAACTAAATTGACAATTAGGTAGAAGTGGATAGGATGCGTAACGAGTCTTTAGCAAACAAATTATGTGAAGGTGAAATTTGAACCCCTTATTGAATTTATTTGGATAAGGTGAAGACCGACTCGCCACCTCTATATTCCTTCCTCATGACTTGGTTATTCGTAGACGCTTCATGGTGGTAAGCCAGAAAGATAAAAACCCTCAAAAGTTTTTATTGTTTTCTTTCTTTTTCCTTTCTTTTTTGGATTTTTTTGACACAAATGTAAGTTCCATTAAAATCAATCCCAAAGGCTAAGTTTACAAGAGTTCAAAATCCATACAGAGTCCATTACCATTACATATCATCATAAGATCAACAATAAAAATCAATGAAAACAAAGAAACATTCTTCAACAGTCCTTTAGACATGCGCCCTCGAATATCAACAACTTGAACATCCCTTAAATTCATTGGCAGCTCCCGAGGCTCATTACATAACCTTCACTCCTACTTAAATTCCTGGTTTTCCATACTCCATACTGCACAATAACAACCACAGCACATCAGACTTTCCTCATAAAACCTGAGATTGTTCTCCGCTTCTTAAATTCCTAAGGACTATACCTGCTCTTGGTGTAATTTGAATCTATCCCCCCAGCTGCTCATAAAATATTTTGGTGTATGAGAAATTATGAAATAAATGGCGATGGTTCTCATGTGCTTCTCCACTGATAATGCAGTTAACATCAATAACAATCCCCATTCTGGATAGCGTATCAAGGGTAAGACACTACAAAACGAACACGGGAAACTGACGGAAAAAATCCGTCAGTAACGCGCGTCACTTCAATTGGTAACAAAAAAAAGACTTCTGACAGAATTTCCATCAGTAATTTGACTCCTGACGGTTTCCTGACGGATGATTCGTTAGCCAATTTAGCTGAAAAGTCAAGATTTTCTTGACTGTACTGACGGAAATTCCGTCAGTAAAGTGAAGAAAATCTTGACTTCCTGACGGAAATTCCGTCAGTAAAGTCAAGATTTTCTTGACTTTCCTGACGGAATTTCCGTCAGTACAGTCAAGATTATCTCGACTTTACTGACGGAATTCCGTCAGTACTTAATATAGTAGTGGCTGGATACAGCAGCCTGCTGTCCAGCCACAATGCGTTTTTTGCATTGTTTTAAACGGTGAAAATTTAAGCAAAACCTGCAATACAGAAAATACATTCCTCCACCGCAAAGCGGTAATTCATACTCACATCGACCGCATAGACGGGAATCAACAAAAGGCAATAAAAATAAAGGGAAAGATCGATGGAAATTGGAAAAAAAATCCAATACATAAAATGTTAAACAAATTCATACACCTTTGTTTTTACAAGCTTACAAATTGAACGGGTTCACTAACTTAGGTAGATGATAAATTACTAACCTAAGGGGGTAACGGAACCCCGTCCAAAACCATGCCCGTCGTCCGCGTTGTCATCTCTTGAACGTAGAGGAGGGAAATTGCACATGTCCGGGGTAACAAATTTCATCAACGCCGCTTACATGGCAGCCATTTGCTCGGCTTGGCTCTGCATTTGTTGTTGATTGGCCCGTACTTGTGCTTCAAGGGCAAGTCGGGCGGCTCGCTCATGTTCTCGTTCATTTGCAAGTGCACTCAATTGCTCCTTCATTTGAGTATTTTCACTTGCGAATCGAGTGTAATCTGTAGGATTGTAGGAGAAAGATGCCCGTGCACTTTTGTTGCATGGTGGATCATACCACACTTCTTTCCCCTTGTCTCCCATCCCGAAGAGCCTCGACTTCTTATCGAATCCATCTACTGCTTTGTAGTATGCACGGAATTCGTCTGGAGTCTCGCCAGTTGGCGTTGGCTGACTCATCTCCTCGGTTTAAGCTTCCTGAACCAACAAAAAAGAAATAATATAATTAAAAACATTAAGTAATCAAAACAAAACGAAGCTAATAAAGAGTATTAAAATTGGATATAAAAAAAACTTCTTAGTAATTATTAGACAAACTCCGTAGTAGTCCAACCCTTCAGTAGAACTCACACAAACCCCATTGCTACGTAAGATTAGCATTTTCTTCCCAAAAAAGCATGCAACCGGTAGGACATGCATTGATTTTCACATGGGGTAGTTGGAGTCCCTTAAGCAAATTCTTAATCTCTTGAAAATTGCGCGCCATTTGATTATTTTTTGGAATAATGTCACTAATTAACCACATAAAACCATTGGCGCATCTAAGAGATAAGTTGTTCTCACATTTGAGTGCTACCAACCTAGCAGCCGCTTGAAACAAACTCATACTACTTCCCTCATACACTGGTTGTTCGGCTTTATTTAACATTCTAAAAAACGCCGAAACTTGGGGATGTGGGGGATAACGAACTTCTTCATCGCTAAGGTCGTCGGGATTAAGTCGAGCCTCCATTATTTGCTCAACATGATCACGTAATGCATCTTCAACCAACTCTCGGTAAGGATTCTCACTAACTACTATACTACTTAAACTTTCCTCGGTAGCCAGTTTCTCACCGTGATACTTCCATACATAATAGTTATCAGTAAAACCATTCGACCATAGATGATTTTGAACCTCCCTTTTCGATTTAAAAGCTAAGTTATTGCATTTCTTACATGGACACCTCATTTCACTGCCTAACTCCTTAAACTCACTAGATTGTTCCGCGAATTCAATAAACTCTTTCACCTCATTTGCAAATATCAGCTTGGGTTTCTTTTTTTCGTTTAATCTTTCATACATCCACTGTCGTTCTAATCTTTTCATGTTATTATGTATCTAAGTTTAAATATATATATGTTATATAAATAAATTATCGAAATTAACAACAATGATAATCAATAATCACACACAGTAAATTAAACATTTATTATTATCAATATATATATATATATATATATATATATATATATATATATATATGATAAGGCTCCATGCGTCCACCCCCACCGCGTGAGTCCAGGAGTCCTGCTTCGCGGCCCTTTGGCTTTTGGAGATGGCTGGCTTAGATTTTAACACACCACCATGTCCTTACAGCGGTGGTTTAACCTCTCTCTCCCTCCTCCCTAATGAACCCACTTAATCTCTCGGAAGACAGAAGGACACGAGATGAACACAAGGGATCCACGGCGCAGCGAGCGTAAGGACGCGCCGGCGGCGCGAAAACGACCGCAGGAGGGGCGCCAAACTGCACGCAGCCAGCGCCCGGGGGAAACCAACCACCACCAAAACCAACAAAATAAAAAAAAAAAGCCACCAAAAAAACGAAATCCCTCCTCAGCCACCTCCTCCTCGCCGTCAACATCACCACCTGCCGCCTCCTCCTCGCCGCCAACACCACCACCTGCCGCCGCCTCCTCGCCGCCAACACCAAACTTCCACCACCACCACCACATTTTTAGATCTGAAAAAAGAAAAAAAAAAGTATCACTTTCTGCCGCCCCTCTCTCCTTCATGCCGCCCTTCCTCCACCGTCCGCCGCCCCTCCTCCTCTCTCCTTCATGCCGTCTGCCGCCCCTCCTCCCTCCTTCCTGCCGCCCCTCCTCCTTCCTCCTTCCTGCCGCCCCTCCTCCTTCCTGCCGTGCCTCCTCCTTCCTCCAACCTGCCGCGCCTCCTCCTTTCTGCCGCCCTTCCTCCTTCTTCCCACCCATTACTCTCTCTTTGTTTACATATCTGAAAAAGTACCACATATTTAGATCTGAAAAAGAAAAAAAGTACCACATTTTTTTTGATTTTTTTTACAGATTTTGTGTTTCTTTTTTTCCTTTTGTTTTAGTTTTTTTTTTTAGATCCATGAATTTGCTGTTCATTTTTAATATTTCTCCACTTTTAATTTTATTTCTTAGATTTTTTTTTTCAGTTTTGGTGTTACTTTTATTTTCATTTAAATTTTTTTTCTCCACTTTTAGATCTATTAAATAAAAAGTAGATTTATGACAAATATTTGTTGTTATTATTGGTTGTTTATTTGGTGTTATTGGTGACGGCGACGGAGGTTGTTGGTCGGCTGAAATTACACCGTCAATGGATTAAAGTTACACTCTCAACAGACTAACATTACACTATCAATGTAACAAAGTTACACTATTAATGACTAAAGTTACAGTCGTAAAAGGGTTAAGTTACACCATTAATGACCAAAGTTATACTCTCAATATACTAAAGTTACATTCTGAAAAGGTTAGAGTTACACATTGAATCAGATAAAATTCAAAATTCAAAATTCAAAAAAAAGATGCCAAAAAATTACTTGTAAAATAAAATTACATTATTTTGGATTAATTAAAGTTACACTTGTAAAAGGTTAAAATTACACTACAAAAATATGAAAAATGTCGAGAACTTGTCTTAAAATCACTTTTTAGCATAAAATTACACTATTTTGTATTAAAATTATACTCGTAAAAGATCAAAGTTACACTCTAAAAATACGTAAAATGTCAAAAATTTGACTTAAAATCACTTCTTAGTATAAAATTACACTATTATGTATTAAAGTTATACTCCAAAAATACGTAAAATGTCAAAAACTTGTCTTAAAATCAATTCTTAGTATAAAATTACACTATTTTGGATTAAAGTTACACTCTTAAAAGATCAAAGTTACACTCTAAAAATACGTAAAATGTCAAGAACTTGTCTCAAAACCACTTTTTAGTTTAAGGTTACACTTTTTTGGAATAAAGTTACACTTGTCAAAGGGTAAAGTTACACTCTGAAAATACGTAAAATGTCAAAAACTTGTCGTAAAATCATATTTTAATATAGAGTTACATTATTTCGGATTAAAGTTACACTTGTAAATGACTAAAGTTACACTCTAAAAATACGTAAAATGTTAAAAACTTGTCTTAAAATCACTTTTTAGTATAAAGTTAGACTATTTTGGATTAAAGTTACACTTGTATAAAGCTAAAGTTATACTCTAAAAATACGTAAAATGTCAAAAGTTTGTCATAAAATCACTTTTTAGTATAAAGTTGTACTATTTTAGATTAAAGTTACACTTGTAAAAGGCTAAAGTTACACTTTAAAAATACGTAAAATGTCAAAAACTTGGCGTAAAATCGCTTTTTAGTATAAAATTACACTTTTTCTTAATTAAAGTTACACTCGTAAAAGATAAAAGTTACACTTGTAAAACTGTACACTCGTAGAAAAACAAAATCTATACTTGAAAACAAAGTCTCACCCTAAAAATTCTAAAATGTCATTAACTTTAAGCTAGAGAGAGAAAGACAATTAATTAGTGGATAAAGAATGGATTAGTGTATTGGTTACTTTTAGCTTCTAATCTCAACCATCCATATCTAAAGATCTAAAGGCTCTTAGGAGGACTTAGGGACTCAAAAGATATGAGGGACTCATTTGAACCTTTCTCTCTCTCTCTATATATATATATATATATATATATATATATATATATATATATATATATATATATATATATATATATAAAATTCTCATCAACAAGTAAAATTAATTTTCTTCAATTAGGTCTTTATCACTCCAACCTAAACCCATCAATCTACGTTTCAAGTCACTAGCAAACACCACTTGTAATTTATTAATGAGGAAAAAATTCGGCAGCAATTCCCCTTTGTTTTCTAAATACACAATGTTGAATAAATATTTACTCAACATATGCATTCATCAAACATTAAAGGAATTGTTACCGAACTCTTTCCTCATTAATAAATTAAAAGTTATGTGTTTACTACCTAAGTGACTTGAAACGTAGAAAGACAGTCCCGAAACCGGGGACTATTCAAAAATTACTCCTAACGAGTAATTTTTGAACGGGTACTAAGTCAATATCAACACATGCAATAATTTTAACATGCAAAACACATGTAATAACTAGCTACTAACAACAACAAAAATTTCATTATCAAATGATTAAGACGGAGGGCGAAATTAAATTAACAACAACAAAAATTTCATTATCAAAAACAAAAATGGCTACTATCCTACGTCAATTAAAGACAAACAAATATTTAAGACGAAGTGCGAAATTAAATTAACAACAACAAAAATTTCATTATCAAAAACAATAATGGCTACTATCCTACGTCAATTAAAGACAAACAAATGATTAAGACGGAGGGCGAAATTAAATTAACAACAACAAAAAATTTATTATCAAAAACAATATTGGCTACTATCCTACATCAATTAAAGACAAACAAATGATTAAGACGGAGAGCGAAATTAAAATAAAGGTAAATATATTACCTAAGGATCAAAATAAGCAAACAAAGCGGCGACAAGAAACGGCGGCGACAAGCAGCGACGGTGACAAGTAGCGGCGGTCGACGGTCGGAGTACCTAGTGGTGGTCGTCGGATCTACAACAAACAACTAATAAGAAACATATAAAATAACAAAAGGAGAAAAGAGAGAGAATGAAATAGTTAATTAAACTTACTAAGGATGTGGTGGTCGGAAAGTGGTAGCCGGAGGTAGTTAGGTCGCCGGAGGTAGTTGGGTAGCCGGTGGTCGGAAAGGGTCGGATTAAATTGATTTGGGGGTTAGGTTTTGGGGAAAAAATGATTTGGGAATGACGGAGTTATTCGCGTCTTTTTTACATAAACAGACAGGTAATGACGGAAATTCCGTCAGGAATCCGTCAGTTTCCCGAGATTTTAAAAAAATACTGACGGATTTTCCGTCAGAAATATGTTTGACTAGGCCTTTATTTGACCCTGATTTTTTCAAATACTGACGGATTTTCCGTCAGTAATGTTTCATAATACTGACGGATTTTCCGTCAGTATCAGATATTACTAACGGAATTTCCGTCAGTACGCGTCAGTGAATTTTGCCGCCTTTGACTTAGTCAACGCGTTATTTTCTACTGACGGTCACTGACGGATTATCCGTCAGTAGTCTTTTTTCCGTCAGTATTCCGTCTGTAGTCCGTCGGTGGTAATAAATTACTGACGGAATTTTTTTTCCGTCAGAAAAACCAGCAGTTTCCCGCGTTCGTTTTGTAGTGAGAAGCCTTTCCTTCCTTACGAACCAACAGATAAATTTATGTTTTGGAATGTTGAATCTATTCCACAGAATATTATGCCAAGTCGATCACTTTCCCCCTATCAGTATGAGTCAGCCACTCATAACCTTGAGAGATGGTGTACTGGTCATCCTGGTTCATCCATGTGCCTTGAAGAAATGCAGGTTTAAAGGCGGTCATAACCGCACAAATCTTCCTCGATGCCCAAGAGATACACGTACTTGGAATGTATACAATCCACCATACAAGTTTACCTACAACTGCCACATTCCAGGCTTTTCTATCAACAAGACCCAAACCACCATATTCTTTACCAACACAAAGAGTATTCGAAGCCACGGAGCTTTAGAATAATTCTCTTCTCTTTCCCAAAAAAACGTTCCTGCATAGTGCCCTTTGCTGATCCATGATTCCATAGGAAAAACAAAGATCTGAGCTCAGTAATTGTGATTAGAATTGAGAACATATTTACTAAAGTCAATTTCCCAGTATAGGAGATCTTCCTCTTGTTCCATCCTCTAATTCTAGCAATCAACCTGTCCACAAGCAGATTACAATCATTTCTGTTAAGTTTCTTGTGAAAAATATTAACTCCTAAATATTTGAAAGGGAGGGAGGGTCTTTTTTTGAGACCATCCTCAGCCTGCTAATCAAAACCATTCAAGAAGATCTCAGACTTTTCATTATTAATCTTAAGACAGGAATCCTTAGAAAAGCAGCGAAAACCTTCAACAATAATGAAGACTGGCCTAATATCCCCTTTGCAGAAAATAAGTAGATCATCAGAAAACATTAAATGATTAAGTTTGAGCCCCTTACATAAATGATGATGCTTCACTACAAAACTAACTCGGCAAACTGACGACCTTTCTGACGGAAAAAAATATTCCGTCAGTAATTTTGGTGTTACTGACGGAATACTGACGGAACACTGACGGAAAAGTATTACAGACGAAATATCCATCAATATCCGTCAGTGTAAAATGGCGTATTGACTGATGTCAAAGGCGGCAAAATTAACGGACGGTCACTGACAAAAATTTTGTCAGTAATTTCCAATACTGACGAAAAATCCGTCAGTAAAGTCAAACTAAGTTTAACTTTACTGACAGATTTTCCATCAGTATATAATCCCACATTAGTCAAACACAAGCCTCAGTCAAACAAGCCTCTGATGAAAATTCCGTCAGTACTCCTTTCGAAAACTCGGGAAACCGATGGATTCTAGACAGAATTTCCGTCATAAGTTTTTTTATTTTCTGAAAAGCGACACGACCTTCTCCCTCATTGCCAAATCGATTTCTCCAAAACCTAACTCCGGCCTAAATCAATCGCGATTTCGACGACCACCTACTCCGACTACCTCTGGCTATCCCTCTCCGACCACCACATCCTTGGTAAGTTTATTTAACTCCTTCATTAGTTTATTTATCTCTTTTCTCCTTTTGTTATATATATATATATATATATATATATATATATATATATATTGCTTATTAGTATAAAATGGTGTAGATCCGACGACCACCACGACTACCTACCTCCGACGACCACCACTGTCACTTGACGCCGTTGCCTTTCACTGTGTTTGCTTATTTTGATCATTAGGTAAAATATTTACCTTTATTTCAATTTCTCCCTCCGTCTTAATCATTTGTTTATCTTTAATTGACTTAGGATAGTAGCCATTATTGTTTTTGATGATGACATTATTGTTGTTGTTAGATTATAATTTGTGTTAGTAGTTAATTTGATTGTCTTTAATTGATTTAGGATAGTAGCTAATTATTGTCTTAATCATGTTTAATTGAGCTAATTTAAATGTTAGTAGCTAATTATTGTCTTTAATTGATTTAGGATAGTAACTAATTTCATTTTAAAATGTCAGTGTAATAAATGTTAGTTTCTATTGTTCTTGTTGTTGATGTTAGAATAAGTGTAATAAATGTTGTGGATGTTAAAATTATTACATGTGTAGATATTAACTTAGAACCCGTTCAAAAATTACTTATTAGGAGAAATTTTTGAATAGTCCCCGTTTGGGACTGTATTTGTACGTTTCAAGTCACTTAGGTAGTAAACACATAACTTGTGATTAATTAATGAGGAAAGAGTTGTGTAACAATTCTTTTTATGTTCTCTGAATGCATATGTTGAGTAAATATTTATTCAACATTGTGTATTTTGAGAACAAAGGGGAAGTGCTGCCGAATTGTTTCCTCATTAATAAATCACAAGTGGTGTTTGCTAGTGACTTCAAACGTAAATTGATGGGTTTAAGTTGGAGTGATAAGGACCCAATTGAAGAAAAGGAATTTTACTTGTTGACAATTATATATATAGATATATATTATATATATATATATTTAATATAATATATATCTATTGTTATATATATTATATTATATATATAATATATATAGGACTGGCAAAAAGTGAACCCGACCCGAAAACCCGGACCCGATAGGATGACCCGAGACCGGGAAAGCGGACCCGCAATTGCCGACTGAGGATGACATGTGAAAACCCGAATTGACACGGGACCCGCCCAGACCCGACCCGAACCTTGACTGACCCGAAAGAGACCCGACCCAAAATAACCCAACCCGAAACCACCGACCTACACACGATCGATTTGAAATGACCCTAAATGACCCAATTTATTGTGAATAAGGGTGACAATGAGACGAGACGGCCCACGGGCAGCTCAAGCTCGGCTGGGTCCAAGTCGGCCTGTGCCAGTTTGCCTCGACACGGGCTTGACTCGAAAACTAACTTGATCATTTTGACCTGAAAATGGCCTAAATAAATCGGATATGTATCTAAAATAACCCGACCCAAAATGACCCATACCCGAAATGACCCAGACCCGAAGTGACCCAAACCTGAAACTGACCCAAACCCGAAAACGACCCGACCCGACCCGACCCGACCCGAAAGATTGAGCAAACCCGAGATGACCCGACCCATATTGACCCGACCCAAACCCGACCCGTTTGACCCATTTGCCAGGTCTAATATATATATTATATAAATATATTATATATAGATATATCTATATCTATGATTTATATGATATAGATATATATATATATGAGATATCTAATATTATATATATATATATATATATATATATTATATATATATATATATATATATGGGCGGGTTCCTGTGCGAACTTAAGTTCCGTACGAACTGTACGAACCAACTTAAAAAAAGAGCCGCTCAAATAAAAGGCCATTAGTCTTGCTTGTGACGGGTCTATCCTTTACAAGCTTGTGACAGGCCGGATCTCTCTCACAAGTTTGCAAGTGGGAGGGCAAGTGGTAAATTAATGGTTTCCCACTTGTCCTCCCACTTGCAAGTTTGTGAGAGGGATCCGACCCGTCACAAGCTTGTGACGGATAGTGACCATCACAAATGAGAATTTGTGAATAAAAGGAAGGGATATCAGGCCCACTACTCATACTGACAATTGCATACGCGTATACAACTAGTCCTCCAACCTTTGACTTTGAACTTTCAAAATATATTCCACAACGATTCTCTGACACGGCAACCCGAACGTAGCTCTGACGCCGGCCATCATATGATCGACAATATTGCTTTTTCTTCGGCGTCTGGACTCAACCTCAGTCTAACCCCGACCTATCTCCAGCAATTAACTATCACCGGAGCACCGGAAGTTGACTAATTTCAAATCCAGTTGTAACTCCATTCGCGATCGAGCTTGGCCGACGGAGGTCGGAGCAAGTGGCGGCTATTTCTGGTGGTCCGTTGCTTGTGGTGGTATTGTTCTGGATCGAATTAAATTCCGGTTTTGGTACCGTATCGAAGTTCAGGTGAAATAATCTATTTTCCCGCAGTGGTGACCGACAACACTACTCTATTTTTGTTGTACGATCCACCGTACGACTCCATTTTTCCTCACCACCACTCGCAGCCCTCTTTGTTGTTGGTTCATCTTTTAAGGCCAGAATGCTCCTCTGTTGCTCCACCTGTTCTTTCTATTGGTTTGTTGTTGGTTCATCTTTCAATGTCTTAATTAGTGCATTAGACATCAATTAGTGTTCATACATTTATGTGACCTTAATTATTGTGTACGATTCGTACCCAGATACACATATCATTATATATATAAAAGAAAAATGTAAAATAGCCTATGTGGCACAATGTGGGAATAGAATGAGGGCATTCTAGCTCTCTCATTCAATCTCAAGATTTCACTTTTCATTTACCCAATCATGGTCATTTTATAATTGCCTACAAAAATAACACACGCCTGATTTGAAAAATATGGGCAAAACAGTAAATTGGCTTTCCAACCCTAAAAAGAATCAGTAACGTTTAAGATTACCAATGGAGAAAATTGATTTGCTGCTCCATTTCATGCTCCACACAGTAAAAGGCTTTCAATTTCCAAAGTTTGGCTCATTAAAAGTACTTGAGAATACCAAAGACCAATCCTACTGCTATATCTGTAAATTTTTATACTCCCTTCTAAGTTCTAAGGCATAAATATCAATACCACCATATCAAACTTTCAGTCATATATGCAGTACACAACTAAGAATCATCAATACAACCCATCTCCATGAATGGCCTTTCTACAATGCTATTCCATTAGCCAACTCAGTGCTCCAGTTAGACTTTCTCCATGCATGTCCGGGCGGTGCACAAGTGGTCAAGACCTGGATTCAAAGATAAGACAAAGACATGAGGAATTGAACTACTGCCCTTGGATACTCAAGTATGTTGTGTATTCCTTAAAAATAATTATTTAGCATTTTGTAATTGTTGTTGTGTATTTAAATAATCCTATGGATATTATAAGCTATTTTTCTACGTCTATGAAAAAAAATGTATGTACTAATATGTTGTTATTTATTACTTCGTACATCATATAGAAGTCTCAATATAGTATTTTAATAATAGTCTTAAACTCGAAGCTCGGTAATACCCAAAATAAATATACTGGCAAACAAAACAAAAACCATAATAGTCTTAAACTTCATGCTAACATGGTAGTAGGTGATTCAGTATTGTCAATATCAAAACTTACGAATAAAGCATCCTTCATCAAACTATGCTAATCAGCCTTCATCAAACCCTGAAATCACAAAATATAAAAGAATACAATCCAATCACAATACCCTTCAAAATTTAATTGAAGGGTTAGAAAATAACTCAAGAACTTTACCAAGTTCAACTAATGAAAATAATAAGACTCAAATGTATAAAATTGTCAATAACCATATCATTAAGTATCCATTACACAATACTCAAGATACTTACTGTTTGAATAAGTTTTGATATGATACTCATACAACAGCGAGCTAACACTTTGTGGGCACAAACGTTACTGCTATATCACGATACTTCAGTCTTATCAATTTTTTTCCATAATATATGGCGTTAAAAAGACCAAACTTCCGGAAACCTATCAACCTTGCTTAAATTTTACTCAACAAATACATTTGGCTTCTCCCACAAGTGATTTCGTATATGGTAATATTGTAATTCCATAATTAAAATCCTATAAATATGAAATGAAGTTGTAAAAATTATAATAGTGTCGCTTAAACGCATCATACGTGTTCGGTTGGAAAAATGTGTGAAAAATTATCTAACAATGCAACTGGCAAGGAAATTCAGAAATGGAACCTATCTAGGAAGAGATCTTCAAAAGGGCATAAGGATGGTAAGTCATATAATAATGAATCAAATAAAAATGTCTCATACCACAATCTTCAAAATTAGCAAGACACAAGAAATCTTATTTTATCTCAGAAGAGGTTGGCCAGACTGAATTTGTCAGGACCCCTAACACACCTTTGAGCGCCATCACGATTGGTATTGATCTGTGATTACCTGGTGGCTGGTCATATTTAAACATAAAAAAATGTTTAAATAGCTGTTCATTTCATTGCTTGCAAAAAGATATCGATTACAAAAAATTTCAGAAACATATATTCCCTCGATACCACACAATGTTCTTCCCACTTTAATAAAATATTACTGATATATTAGTGAAGTGGGAAGATCATTGTGGATTAGAGGGAGAATATTGATCACAAAGTGTAAATATATGTTATAAATATCTAATATCATTACTGGGAAAACGCAGATGATAATAATTGAAGCTCAAGTTCAGTGTGTCATAGTGGAAGCACTGATCATACACAATTGGTTTGTTCTCATACTGGTCAATCAAGAGTTCCTTCAACGTCCCATCAACAAAATATAAATCGAGCTCTGACGATAAATATGAAACTGAAATGAGTGAAGGTTGTCATTCGTATGCCACTGTTATACTGATGTTTTATGTTGTTCAACTTCAAAATCAAAGGATAGAACTTCAAGGGTATTCTGATATGGAAGACCCAAATTATACATGCACAAAAAGTGGTATGGTGAAAGAGATGAGATGGATAAGAAGCCCATTCTAATACTTTTCTTATCATATTACTATCACATCGAAACACCAAGACAACCACTTAATCTCACGTTAATGTCATTCGCCTAATATTCGTCTCTGGGCACCCAGGCAGCTATATTAGAGCAATAGCAATAGTGGTTCTAAATCTTGGGGTTATTACAAAGAACTTTATTTTACAAGTTCATCAAGTAACTTATAAAGTTTGATCTTAATTTTAAGAACCAAGTTCTAAAATTAGAATTAGGTTTGTAACATATGGAAATTTGATGACGAATAATTATGACATAGAAAACAAAAAAACAAGAAAATAAGAGTGTCTTTAACACTTATCCATTTCCAAGACAAAAAAAAGTTAATATATTGTAAATTAGAGTTCTTAAATATTGGAAATGGAGAAATATCATAACATGAGAAGAACTATAATTACAATCTCAAATAAACCTCGAAAATTTTCTCATATATGCATATTCACCAAAAAAAATTGAAGTAATGATGAATTTACATAGGGAGTATATATACCTTGTGATGATATGTTATTTTTTTCGATCTTTTTCCACAACTGGCTATTGAGAATTGACAGCGTTTCAAACTGGCGGATCTATTGAGAATTTTCTCACGATCACCCACTCATGAATGAACACGTCATAGCTGCCGCCGACCACCATTTCAATCTACTTTGACAATATTGAACCACTAGATCTATGTGGGAAACCATAAAAATCACTGGAATTGCTTGCATCATAATTGAAAATGAAGGTGATTAACAACAGTTTGCTATTGAAAAGGTTGGACAAGGTTCCGATAAAAAGACGCTATGAGTAATATTTTGCGGGCTAATATTTTTCTTTACACCAAATGGCTTTCAATGTGCACACGTGTAAGGCAGTTAAACGAAGATATTGTGGATAGACCTGACAAACGGGTCAGTTTTGGGTCGTGTTAATTTCGGTTTTGCTGATTTTGAGTCGGATTCGGGTCATTTTTCGGTTCAGCTATTTTCAAGTTATTCATGCATAATAATCTATTTGCAACAATAAAAATACGGGTCAGATTATTAGTGCGTCAGATTAATTCGGGTTCAGATCAAATCCGGGTCTTGAGTTCGGGTGTTGGGTAGTTTCGCCAGGTCTAATTGTGGACAATAGATCTCAAGTCCGAATCCCCCTCCCTTCTATTGTAATGATATAAAATGCGCTCTACGTTAGACCATAAAAAAAAATGTGCACACGTGTAAGTAGTTGATTAACTTTTAATAAAAGCAAAATATATACTTGATTGTATGTATTTTATTAAACATAAATTCTTATTTAAGATTAAGACGGGTCAAACCCCCTAAAAAAGAGCAAGTGAAGGGCAAATGCATTGATATATCTATCTTACCATTACATTAACAGACGGTCAAATAGAAAAATATGTTCTGCAAATACTCCATGACATCAATCACAAATTTAATTTAAAAATTTTGAAAACAACCCGTGAATTTCACGGGTGTTACACTAGTTATTACTCTATATATGAATATTATTACACTTTTTTGTATTTATTTGTTTATCTTTTACGTTATTTATTAGAGTATTTTAAATGAGCTACTTTTATTGCTTGAGTTTTACTATTATCGACCAAATTAACACAAAAGATTTCCTCCGGGTTAGATGGCTTGCTACGCGGAGTGTATCTATCAAATTAAAGATATGTATCTAGTAACTTTGTATCTAGCAAGCTTAAGGTATGTATCCAGTAACTTAAAGGAGTGTATCGAGCAAGTTAAAGGTATTTATCTAGTAACTTCAAGAAATGTATCTAGCAAGCTTAAGGTATGTATTAAGTAACTTAAAGAAGTGTATCTAGCAAGTTAAACGTATATATCTAGTAACCTCAAACAAGTGTATCTAGCAAATTTAAGGTATGTATCTAGTAATTTAAAGAAGTGTATCTAGTAATTTAAAGAAATGTATCTAGTAACTTCAAGAAATGTATCTAGCAAGTTTAAGGTATGTATCTAGTAACTTTAAGGAGTGTATCTAACAAGTTAAATGTATGTATCTAGTAACTTAAAAAGTATATCTAGCAAACGTAAATTATGTATCTAGTAACTTCAAGAAATGTATCTAGCAAATTTAAGGTATGTATCCAGTAATTTAAAGAAGTGTAGCTAGCAAGTTAAATGTATGTATCTAGGTTCTTAAAAAAAGTGAATCTAGCAAACTTAAGGTATGTATCTACTAATTTAAATAATTGTATTTAGCAAGTAAAAGGTATGTATCTGGTAGCTATAAGAAATGTATCTAGCAAACTTAAGGTACGTATCTAATAATTTAAAAGAGTGTATGTAGCAAGTTAAAGGTATGTATCTATTAATTTAAAAAAAATTAATCTAGTTAGCAAAAGTTATGTTACTAATAACTCAATGGAGTATATCTAGTTATATATACAGGTAAACTCCGTCAGTAAATAAAATATGTGATTATTTATGAGCAAATTGACTGAAAAACTAAATGTAGTTATGCAAGAATGACAAAAATTCTGGATCTTGGAAAGATAAACTAAAGGAAGCTTAAGACATTCAAAATGGCAAGCTAATTACTACCTCCATTCAACTCCACATGGTATGTATCTTTTTGCACACTATTCACAAGTGAGCATTCAACTCCAATTTTCTCTGATATATAAGTGAAAATATATTCAAGTGAGATCTTGTTTGATTCGTCTTTAGGAGTACATTAAAAATATTTAACTTTTATAATTTTTTCAAATACGTAGCTAAAGTTATTTACGATGCAAAACATGCGTTGACAAATATGATAAAGCAATAGTGTAGTGTGGAGTTGAATGGAGGGAGTATATTACATTCCATGCTTTCCATCCCAAACTTAATACATTTAAACATAATAATAATAAAGATTAAACAGGATAACTACTGTAGCTAATTCCATACACAAATCTCCATTCTCCAGATGAATTCGACTAGTAACATGAACCTAACCACCGAGCCCGTAGAGTTCTTCCTTGCCTCTTAAAAGCGTAAAAAAACATCCATAGAAGTGAAAGTCTTACAACAAGCATGCTCAGTGTAGGTAACAACATCACGGATCACATTCTTCGAGAAAGTCTTAAGAGCACCACATGTCTCCTCATAGATAAGACCGTTGATCCTCTTGACACCACCACTACGAGCAAGACGGCGGATGGCAAGCTATATCCTGGATGGTATCCTACAACACTGCCTCTTTGCTCCTCCCTTTTGTTTTCCTGACATTTTCAACTAATACAATATTATTTGTGTGTTTGTTACTTTGGTGTGGTGAAAAATGAAGCTGAAAAATGTTTAAAAAGGAGAAACAAATAAGCAGCAGACAATCTTACGTAAGTTACCAGATCTCATTCCCGGTGAACGATTGTTATTTATCCATTGTTCTATATCATTTTCAATAGGTTTCTCTTAAGACGGGTGTGTCCGTCTTACAAATAAAACGGGTCAGATACTTCCCTAAAGCCCCACTTGTCTAGATAGCACAAATAATTTGTTAGAATCTATAATTCTAGAAACTTTCTTATCGTCTTACTCATGTTATTTGATCCGTTTTCAGTTTGTGACGGATAACACACATAAACTCAAAACCTCTAATACAAAAAACAGCCAAAATCAATACAATTAACAAATGGAAGAACTCATGAAATCCAATGACCCAGGTCCCATAACACATTTCTATCAATGCAAACAAAACCAAAATACCATAATCATATGAAATAAAAAAATTCCAGAATTTTCCGACGCTGTCAAAATAACCAAAATACCGCCAAGCTGTCAAATAACATACCTCCGCCTTGCCCAACCATTCCACTTTTCTTCACCGCTACAACCACTATCGCCATAGCCGTCTGACCTCCACCGCCTCTAACACCAACTACCTTATATTTGGTTGACGATAACGTTTTCCGGTTCGGAATTTTCCGACTTGAACTCCGGCGCTCTTATATTTTTGAAACACCTCTTCATATTTTTGTAGATCTACAACTTAAAATCATGAAGTTTAACAAAAAAAATAATTAACCAAGAACTTCACACTTGCTCTCTGATAACCAAAAATGGAAGCCTTACCATACGTAAACTAATAGATACTAATGACGGAGTGGTGTTCGACCTCCTGCGACATTCAAAAAGTAGAGGGCTAGGACTTCATATGAGTGTTAAAAGAGGAACACAGAGAGAGGCTCCAAATCAATCGAAAATCCGACGGAAGATTCGTCGGTTGCCGATGGCACGACCCATGGAGCTGGTAATCGGAGCTCAGTGTTGGCATAAGTAAGTAAGGGAAGGAGAGCAAGGATGTTTTAAAGTAAAGGGGGAAATAATTATGGGTGAGTGAATGAATAGAGGGGGGTTTTATATGAACGGTAGATTTGCTGCAATCTGATGGCTTTTATTTAGTTCGTAAGTTCGCACCGAACTTTTAGTTCGCACATGAGCATGATTTATATATATATATATATATATATATATATATATATATATATATATATAGAGAGAGAGAGAGAGAGAGAGAGAGAGAGAGAGAGAGAGAGAGGGGCACGATCTCGTGAGTTGAGTTCTTACGGTGACGTGGTACTAACAAAGTGTTATTGTAGTGTTACTCTTATGTTCTCATAATTCTATTTTTTTTATTATTCTTATGTTAAATTTTTTTACTTTTTTTTTGTTAATATGTGTTATTCAAGTGTTACTCTTACGTTATTTTTTTTTTACTTTTTTTTTGTTACCACGTGTTATTCAAGAGTTAATCTTACGTTGTTTTAGTAAGTTTTTGTTACTGCGTGTTATTGTAGTGTTTTGTATTTGTTACGTTATTTTATTTTTAAATTTTTTTTGTTACCGTGTGTTATTCCAGTGTTACTCTTATGACATTTTTTTTTCCTTTTTAGTGCGACATGTTATTCGAGTGTTATTCCTACGTTATTTTTTTTTTCTTTTTTGTTACCGCGTGTTATTCTTGTGTTACTCTTATGTTATTTTTGTAACTTTTTTGTGTTACCATATGTTATTCAAGTGTTACTCATAAGTTATTTTTTTTTTACGTTTTTTTATTATCACGTGTTATTCTAGTGTTACTGTTACGTTTTTTTTAGTCTTTTTTTGTTACCGCGTGTTATTTTAGTGTTACTCTTGTGACACCCCGCGATTTCGCAGTAAAGTAAATAAAAAGGTTTGCAGCGGAAAAATACGAGATTTTAAAAATTTAGAAGCAAAACCGCAAATGTCACTAAATTATAAAACCAAAACTTAAATTTATAAAACGTTTATACAAATTGTATCTTAAATAAATACAAGGGACATCGATCCCTTGATAAAACACAGTAAAGATAAAAACTAATAAAAACTATACGCTACGGGTGAATCATTGTAAGAACAACGCTCGCTACCTCACTCGTCACAACCCCATGCAAACACCAACCTGCAACCTGTTCATTCATTAAAAATGAATGCCAACAGTCAGTGGGGAGTAACTTAGGGTTCTCCCAGCCATATCACATCAAAACGCACATTAACAAACATATAATCACGTGTCATCATGCAAACATATATATAATGCCGGATGTGAGAATAACATTATGATAATACAATATACGAGTAAATAAAACCATCATCCATCATCATCATGCAATGCAAGAATCGGGGAATTCTCCCCTTGGCAACCATATAGAACACTAAGGGCTTGCATCTCACCATTAGCGACATATGCTTGAGAAGGTTGGGGACTCGACATACAAACCAATCATAGGCATTCAATCAATAAAGTATACAATCCATCATATGATCAAACATAAGCATACACACTCTCACGGTAAATGACACACACTAGCATCATGTACAGTAGCAAGAAAGTCAATGGAAGTCAACGGGATAAGACGTTTCCCTGAACCGTATATGATAAGACGTTTCGTATACTCATCACTTAGACAAACATGTCCACGGGGTAAGACGTTCCCCTGAACCGTGTATGATAAGACGTTTCGCACACACAAGACTCTAATCCTCTCAGTACGACTACGATAATAATACGGTCATAGTCTAAAACTGGCCAGACTCTCGAGACAAGATGTGTACTCGATTCGACATGTGGCTAGACATGCACACATCCAAGACTCGGTCAAACACAAAAGCCGAGTACCCCAAATCCGGCAGTACGGCCAACGGTAGAGGCGGACAAAGAGATTTATAGTCAAAATTCAAGCTAGTACACTACATGCAATGACACCACCTTCCAAGGATACAACATTTGACGGCCGGGTCGATCAACGCATTGTGTTCACCTCCTAACAACGTCGTCATATCCCCACTAAAACATGCTTACAAGCATCAAGGATACACCCCATCGCTCGCACATTCCAGTCTAACGAGGATAAGGTGTATCCGGTAAATGAGAGTTCAAAGCACTCAACGAGTGGTGCTCAAATCAAATACATAAGGTAAAACCGACTCAAGAGGGGACATATCAAAAACCGTCACAAACATGTGATATAAGCATGTGAGATATCATATATTCTAACTATGAATATTTAATGTTATTACGTAAGTTTATAAGATAAACAAACTATACAAACCATTACATGTGAAGGCATATGGAAAATAAATGAGAATAAGCTACAGGGGTGCCAGCCGGTCAGGGGGACCGGCCGCCGGCTACCTGCTTGGCACTACAGCAACATCAAACACAACAATAAAAATACAGGGGATCCCCAGCCGGTGGGTGTGACTAGACGCCGGCTACCCGGCTGGGGTTACAAGCCAAATGAGAGAAAAGAAGAAAAATAAGGAAGGGGGAGTTCCAGTCGGTCGGCCGGCTGCCGGGTGGCCGGCTGGGATTTGCATGTCATCAAAAATTAAACAATTTCACAAGGGGTTCCCAGTTGGTCGGCTGACCGCCGGCCGGTTGGCCGGCTGGGACTTACGCATCATCAAAAAATCTTCGAAATAACCATTTCACTTCAGACGCGTCCCATCCGGTCGGCTGACTGGCGGCCGGTCGGCCGGCTGGGGCTACAAAGCACGGGAATTGTGTTGTTGATAATGGCTGTTAATGTTAGTAAACGTATTTAAGATAGGATGATTAGTCCTAGGATTTGTGTTGTTGATAATGGTTGTTGTTAGTTGATAATTGTTAATGAGTATTGGTGATTGATGATGATAATTGATGTTGGTTGATGTTCATTGGTGTTAAGCAATGGATTTCGTGCATATTCTGTCTCAGCCGGCCGACCGGCCGCCAGTCAGCTGATCGACTGGGAGTTGGCTGTTGTTTTATTATTGTTACGTAATAATTTGGTATGAAATATGTCTCAGCCGGCCGACCGGCAGCCTGTCAGCCGACCGACTGAGACACATCCTATATTCCCTTCTTTTTCTCAAGTGACTTATGGTCCCAGCCGGGTAGCCGACAGCTGGTCCCTTTGAACGACTGGGACACGCTGTATATTCATTGGTTTTCAAGTGTGACTATTGTTCCAGCCGGGTAGCCGGTAGCCGGTCCACCTGACTGGCTGGCACACGCTGCCAATTCCCTTGCTATTCTTTCTTATGTTTTCATTTATAATAATTCGCATGGTTCGTTTATCGTATAAATTTACGTAATGACTTTAAATATTTATGTTTAGAATATATGATATTCTTTTTGCTTGTATCACATGTTTTGTGACGGTTTTTGATATATCCCACTTTGAGTCGGTTTTACCATATGTTATGATTTGAGCACTAGATGTTAAGTGTTATGTACTCTCATTCCCCCGGCTACCTCCTCGCTCGTAAAGCTGGAATGTTGGAACGAAGAGTGTATCCTTACTACTTAATTGCATGTGTTAGTGGGCATATGACGACGTTGTTGGGAGGCGAACGCTTTGCGTTGATCGACCCGGCCGTCAAATGTTGTATACTTGCGAGGTGGTGTCATTGCATGTAGCGTACCGCTTGTTATGATGCTTGTGCTCTTTTCCTCCTCTTTCGTGAAGGTTGACCGAATTTGGGGTACTCGGCTTCTATGGTTGACCGTGTCTTGGATGCGAAATGTTTATCGCATGTCGAATCGGAAAATGTGATTCCGAGAGTCTGGCCAGGATTAGACTAGGACCGTATTATTATCGTCGTTCTTCCACGAAGAAATTAGTCTACATATACGAAATGTGAATCGTGTATGCATTCAGGGAAATGTTTATCCCGTGGATGCGATTTTAATCATACTTGCCATGAACACGGTGCTAGTGCGTGTCATTTACCGTGGGAGATGTTGTCAACGTATTCGTACGTTTGGATGGATGATTATATGATTGATTATTTGTGATCATTGAATGACTTGGCGTGGTTTGTTTGTTGAGTCTCAATCTTATCAAGCTTATGCCGCTAACGGTGAGATGCAAGCCCTAGTGAGTGTATGGTTGCCTAAGTGTGTCTTCCCCGAGTTTATCTATAATATGATGGTTACGGTTTTGTACTTCCTGCACCTATATCTTTATATATTGAATTGCCTATTTATCCTTCTCGTATTTCACATGTATATTTATATTTGCATGCTTCTACTTATGTAATTTCGTTTAAGTATGTTATTTGTGATATGGCTGGGAGAATCCGGAGTTACTCCCCACTGACTGTGGCGTTCATGTTTTTCATGGATGAACAGGTTGCTTGCTTGGATGGAATTTGCTTGTTGTATTTTGGGTTTGGGTGTGTCCTAGCGGGCATTGGCCTTGACGATTCACCCCTAGACGTTGTTTAGCTAGTTTGCTAATAACTTTGATATTTGATAACATTTTGAGAGCCTTCGTGTGGGAAATCGGTATTACCACAATAAAATTAATATAGGATTATAACGAAAAGTAATAACTTGATTATCGAGTCATAAACGAAAACATGAATAAGAGTAGAGATTTAGAAATCAACCTCCGGTCCTAGCAATTGGCGTAAAGAACAGAGATATCAAAGTAGATATCCTCCTAATCATTGCACCCAAGATTGTATGAGATATACCCTTCTCCTTTGCTAGAAAGAGAACTAAAGTTACTGTTAACTTTTGTTTTGTGTTTTTGTCAAAAGTTCCTGTTAACTTTTGTCTGTTTGTGTGAATGATAGAGAGGCTGTGTGAGAGATAGATCAATTAGGTTAGAATTTTCTACTGCTTGTTTTTTTCTTTCTCACGGCACACATGGGTTTTTATATGAGGAGATTTAGTCTCCTCAAATAACTACCCATTGACCCGAAAACCCGAGTGTATCTGGATACCGTGGTTCGGTCATTTTAGCTTCCAATATAATGTAATATCTTATAATCGTCGTTTTACATGGACCGACATTATAATCCGTCATTAATTATAAATATCCGTATATTTATAATTTGCCAATTAATTATAACGGTTTATGTTTAATTAGCTTTGTAACACCCGGAAATGTACCCTATTTTTCTAGTAGAAATATTTTACGAAACCTTTTCAGCAAATTTAAGTTTTAATTTAGAATTTAAAGTTTCGAGTCGAATTTAGAATTTCCGAGTTCGTATTTGGAATTTCCGCGAGATTCCATGAGAATCCCGTCTTAAGGCGTCTTTGACTTTTCTTGACTTTTGAGTCGTCTTTGACTTTTCTTGACTTTTGAGTCGTCTTTGACTTTTCTTGACTTTTGAGCGCCTTTGACTTTCGTTGACTTTTCCGACTCACCCTACATATACTCCCTCATACTCCCTAAACCTAATTCATTTCCTCACAACTCAATCTCCTTCTTCCTCACCTTAAACACCAAAAACCTTACCTCCTTTTTTATCCGTCTTCAAATCGTCGCTACTCCTTCGTTACTCGCTCAAATTCTCGTAAGTTCGTCTTATTCTTCCCCTCTTAGCTTCCTCTATCCGTATTGGTAATAAAATTACCGTCTTTCTCGCTATTTAAATTATCCGTCTTTCTCAAGGTGAAATATATTCATCTTTTATTACCTAATTGTAGGTGGAAACCACTAGGAAGGCTTAGTAATCGACTAAAGACGCGTAAAGGTAACGGTGAAGGGTTACTCGATATCATTTACGTGTTTTACATGCTTTATATGTTAGAACTCGTATTTAGAATACGATTAGTAAGCTTTGGATTCATGTTATTGATGATGATTGTTGTTATTTGATGATTGTTGATGATGAATATTGATGGTTGATAATTATTAGAAGTGAATTAGGAGAATTGAAAATGATGGAACTTGTGTATGTTGTTCTCGGGTAGGAGGTAGTCCTGGCCGAAGGGCCGGCTGCCGGTTCAGTGCCCGGCTGAGAATTCACTGCACCGACCCTTTTTCGTAGAATGATCATATCTCCTTCGTTACTTGCTTGTTTTGGGCTTGTGACCACTCGTTGGAACCGTAAGAGGATAAGCTATCACCTCGATTTGGAATTTCTGCATTTCCATATCTAGAACTCTAGTTATGACCGTTTGAAGTGGACCCTTGTTTTAGTTAGTTTCCAAACTTGTGTTTTGTGTGTAGTTGTGCTCCGAGCCGGGGTACCGGCCGCCTCCCTCCACACCGGCCTGGAACACGGCTGTGTTTTCTTCTTGAAATTTCTAAAACTCGTAATTCATATTAGTTCGCATGATTCGTTTATCGTATAATTTTACGTAGTGACTTATAATATTCATGTTTTGGATATATGATATTTCTTTCGCTTGTATCACATGTTTTGTGACGGTTTTTGGTATGTTCCCACTTTGAGTCGTTTTTACAAATGATACGGTTTGAGCACTATTTTGTCTTGTGCTTTGTACTCTCATTCCCTTGGCTACCTTCCCGTTCGTAAGGCTGGAATGTAGGAACGGAGAGGTATCCTACTGCTTAAATGCATGTGTTAGTGGGCATACGACGACGTTGTTGGGAGTTGAACGCTATGCGTTGTTCGACCCGGCCGTCAAATGTTGTTTACTTGCGAGGTGGTGTTATTTGCATGTAGCGTACCGCTTGTTATGAGGCTTGTGCTCTTTTCCGCCTCTTTCGTGAATTGATCTACCGAATTTGGGGTACTCGGCGTCTATTGATTGACCGAGTCTTGGATGCGAAACGCTTTATCGGATGTCGAATCGGAAAATGTGATTCCGAGAATCTGGCCAGGTTTAGATTAGGAGCCGTGTTATTATCGTTCCTAACAGGGGGAAATTAGTCTACATATACGAAATGTAGCATCGTGTATGCGTTCAGGGAAATGCTTTATCCCGTGGATGCCTTTTAATCATACTTGCCATGTAAACGGTGCTAGTGCGTTTCATTTACCGTGAGAGATGTCGTCTTTGTGTCGTCGTTCTTGAATGCGTGATTTCATGATATTATTCATGGTCATTGCATGATTGGGCACCGTCTATGTATTGGGTTGTTTGAATTGATGATAACATGATGGATTTATTCATGGTCATTGCATGACTTGGCATGGTTTGTTTGTCGAGTCTCAATTTTATCAAACTTATACCGCTAACGGTGAGATCCAAGCCCTAGTGAGCGTATTCGGTTGCCTAACAGTGTCTTCCCCGAGTCTTTGAATAGCATGATGGATTCGAATTTGATTTCCATATAATCTTATCATTATATATTGGATTGCCTATCTATTCTTATCGTATCTCACATGTATATCTATATATGCATGACTTTACTTTTGTATTTCCTTTGATGTACGTTTATTGTGATATGGCTGGGAGAACCCGGAGTTACTCCTTACTGATTGTGGCGTTCATGTTTTTCATGAATGAACAGGTTGCTTGCATGGATGGCTTCTTACTTTGACTATTTTGGGTTCGGGTGTGAGCTAGCGGGCGTTGTCCCTGGAAGTTTCACCTCTAGACGATTTAGCTAGTTTTGCTAAACACTTGTTCTTTGCTAACATTTTGAGAGACCCCGTCTCTTTGTTATATTTCGTACTTAGTTTGTAATATTTTGACACTCCTCGTTTTATCTATCTTGCATGTATAAATGTTTTTAAAATACCGTATTTCCGCATACTATTTCACATGCTTGTATGTTTTATATTTCCACATTCGCGAGGGTTGTCACATAAGTGGTCAGCAGTATTCAAAACTAAAGCTAGATCGCACGTTGATGCTCCTATTGTCCAATCTGTGTTTCAAGAAGATGTTATTAGTAGTGAGACACTACTATCAATAATTGAAGTGCCAGATGATAACGAATTTATAGAGAAGGAGGAAGAATAAACACAAGTAGAGGACAATAATGAGGAGAAGGTAGAAGAGGAGGAGAAGGAGGATGAGGAGAAGCGGAAGGAAGACGGAGCAGAAGATAAAGAGGAAGAAGAAGATTTTATAGACTCACTTTTTAAATACAAAATTTCCGAAAACCAAAATTCAAGTAGTGATGATGAATAAGATTATTTCTAATTCTTATATTAGTTGAAACTACTTTTTCTAAATGTATGGGCGTTTGCAAAGCAATTTCATTTCAGCTGTTGACAGTTGTTTTTATTATTCATGAATAAGAATATACAGTTTCTTGTTATTTAATAGTACATGTTTGTTAATTCATGACAACTTTGAATATTTTAGTTTTTCTCTATATGGCTGGCGGACGACGAAGAAGAGGTAGTTGTAATAATGTAGAAAACATAGCGCAGGAGGATGAGAATGAACAAGTCAATGACGGGAATGTGTAACAGCCACATGTGGATATTACTACTCGCAGAGTCTGCCTCGATCCGGATGAGGAAACTGATTTCGGAGACCATAACCTGCGGATACAAGGAACACACGCCAAACTGGAAAGAGGCGTCAAATGTTTGTAGGTAGTCTTAGTGGAACTGGTTTGAGGTATAAATATTCAAAATATTATAATTAAATGTATTTAAATTTGTTTTTCTCAATTTATCTTTGTTATTGATTTTTTATTTTTTTTGTTTATTTACTTAATATTTTCCTAACTTTATGTTTTTAATCATGACAGCAAAGGGTTTCTTTCGATACTTGCCATACAAATATGGTAAGGAAAGCTTGGGAATATGCGATGAAGACCCGTTTACGTCAAATGATCTACCGAGCCTCGTAGAAAGACGAGGAACACATGTCGAAGTGGATTCCTTTGGACTTATTTAGAAAGCTTAAGAATAGGCCCGTCGAAGATCCTTCTTTTGTTACGAGATCTGAATCAGCCTCGGCTAATCGTAGGTCGGGATGTGAAGAGAAGGGACAGGCGTTGCCTACTCACATTATGGGTAGAAAAAACACCTTGAGAATCATGGACGAAATGGTATATATATCTTCTTTCATTTTTTTTATCTAACTATAATTTGATACTTACATATATATATACATATATGTTATACTAACAAGTATTTAAATTGTAGGTCGGGAAAAATTCACCTGATATCCTAAATGGCGTGCAAGTCTTAGAGAATACAAAGAAACACAAGATCCAAGGAGGGTTATAAAAAAGACCAGCTGAACTCTTTCTAAGTTATGCATTATTTCGCTAATTGATTTATGTTTGTCATTTATATTTAATTACATTAACTATTTAAATGACAATTACTAATTCTGAGCTTGTTCCTGATGCAGAATAAGATCATGTCAAAGAAGTCTGATCTTCAAACTCAAGAAGTCGAAAACATCGACGATAATGAGATCTATTATGCGGAGACTGGATTTGACGAGAAAGGAAGATGCTACGGATTGGGACCAGCGGCGGATTATTTGTTTGACCATCTTAGGCACTCTGTTGCTACCTCAGCCCCGAATCAGCACACCCAAAGTTTGGCTACTAAGCTGTCAAAGGAGAATGCGGCACTTAGACAAGAGCGCAACGAGCAAGCTCGAAGGATTGCAGCTATAGAAGAGTACTTGAGTCAGGTTGCACGAAATTCTACTCACAGCTGCAGAACTGGAGGTCCTAACCAGGGTCGAAACAACTTTGATGATGATGTCGGCGATAATGCTAGGCCCCACCCATTCACCCCTTTCCCTCCCTTCACACCGTGTGGTTGAGTGGTTAGTTGGTTATTTTAAACTTAAAACCTTTTATTTGTAAGACTTTACTTCTATGATATAAAATCAAAACTTTGCTCATAAATGGTTTTGTGTTACATTAGTAACTTTGTTGGACACGTAACTGCTGGAAAATTTCTGTTATTTGCAGGGTTTTGGTCGTTTTAAAGCGTATAGGGGATGCAGGAAACAATCAATTCCTGGAATGTACAAGTGTGTTTGCGACGGAATTTCCGTCGCAAATATTGACTGACTTAATGTCAAGTCAAACAGGAAGTCAATTTTCGCAACGGAATTTCCGTCGCAAATATTGACTTCCTCTTTGACTTGATTGTACACGTGGCAGTCAAGTCAAACAATAAGTCAAGGTTTGCGACGGAATTTCCGTCACAAAACTTGACTTATTTTTTTTTTTGGTGAAAATGTAAGTTATCATTAAAACAAATCCTGAAAAGAGGCAATCACCTATTACAACGTATGTTAAGTGGATAATTAGGATACCACTCACCACTATATTAAATCAACAAGATGAATTAAAAAAAAACTAAAGGAGTCCAATTCTAGTACAATACTCTAAGTCACAACGCTTGACACCACTCTTCATCATTCCCAACAAACAAAGTCTGCAGTCCTGCTTCACCCTGGAGATCACAGCCCTAGGACTAGTCACATACCCTTCAGTATTACAAGTGTTCCTAGCCTGCCATACATTGTAGAAAACAGCATTCACCAAGGAGCAATATAGCAACCTCCTGAAGCCTGAAATCCTCCTAATCTTCAGCATGTAACCAACATTAATAGGCACTACTATCCTTATTTGCAGCCATTCAATCAACAGTTTCAGGCAGTGCCTCTCATAGCAGCAGTCTTGAAATAGATGAGTATGAGACTCATAACCATCATTACAAATGTTGCATTCCTGCACTTGAGATATACCAAACTTGTACAACCTGTCTAGAGTCAATAACCTCTCCTTCTTCATCAACACTACTACAAAAGTAGACGTAATGCAACTTTTCGTGTGCAACACTTACGGCATGTGTTGCAATTTTTAATTAATTACGCAACACTTTATTTAAAAATGTTGCTTATTACCTACATAAGGCATCACTTTAAGATAAGTGTTGCAATATATTACTTTAAGTGCAACATTTTTACACAAATGTTGCATTTTGTAGCAACACTTATGTTGTCACATACGTATCGATCCGTATACCTGGCCTCTAAAATGTTTCACAAATTCTCATTTGTGGCGGACCGACCCGTCGCAAGCTTGCGACAGATCGCCCCGTCGCAAGAAAGAGTTATTAAAAAAATTTCATTTTCATTTAAGTGCCTTACTAAAATTGTGAAAAAGAAAGTTTGGCGCCATTCTTCTTATTGGGAATACCAACAATCAGATAACATACATGCTCCTTTATTATTCATCCATATCATCCACCGTTCTTCAAAAGCAATATAAAAAAATAAAAACAAATTTCTCATGCTTCGATTCTCATCAGATATTCATCCAATTTCACACGTGATGAACCTAAAACCTTTCCCTCCCTTCACACCGTGTGGTTGAGTGATTAGTTGGTTATTTTTGACTTAAAACCTTTCATTTTTAAGACTTTACTTTTATGATATAAAATCAAAACTTTGCTCATAAATGGTTTTGTGTTACATTAGTAACTTTGTTGGACGCGTAACTGCTGGAAAATTTCTGTTATTTCCAGGGTTTTAGTCGTTTTAAAGCGTATAGGGGATGCAGGAAACAATCAATTCCTGGAATGTTGACAACACCAAAATGTGTTGTATCTAGTAGTATTTATTAGGTTCGTTTAGTATACTTTTTACGGGTCGTTAGCATCGTTTTATGCTAACCTTAGTCCTTGTAATTATGTTGTTATTTAGTATTTTTAGTCAACTTTTAGAGTCAAACCCGGAAGTCAACAAAAGTCAAAGTCAAACCCGAGACCCGAGACCCAAACCCGACAATTGGAGTGGGCTACAAGCAAATCATCAATGCAAGAAGAGCAAGTCCAAAGGGTCAATGGATGTCAAGGCGGGACTAAAGTCCAAAGGGTCAACGAAAGTGAAGGCGCTCAACCTAAGGGAAAAACTGGCAGCATGAAACGCTGCGAGCGCCAGGGAACGCTGCCAGCGTCCCACGACGCTGCCAGCGTCCTGGTCTCACACATGTGTTCCTTCATTCTCCGTCTTGTCATTTTGAGGCCCATTTCTCAAGGCCCTAGGTTTCCAGAGCCAAGGGTATAAAAGAGCCAAATTGTAGAGTGAGAAACACACAATATTGAATACAACATTGCACAACACAACACATGAGAATTCTCTCTGGTTTTGTTCTTCATTTTGGTTTTGTAATTTGGTTGAACTTCATAATGGGTGGTAATATTTGGATTATGGGTAGCTAATCTTCCATTTCTTAGTGTAATTGGAACAAGTTCTCTCCTTTTAGCATTGTAAGGCCTTTTGAACCTCTTCTTCTCTATTTAATTCCATTGTCTCATGTTTAAATTCCCTTGTTGAATGAATTGTTGTTGAGACTAACCATCTTAGCAAGTGTTTGTTTAATTAGTGCTTTGTCTAGATAAATTTGGTTAATTTGTCTTGATATTGTTGAAGCAACCTTGAAAGATTGTAACTTTGGTTTAAAGTTGGAATCTTTTGAGTGGAATTTGGTTTATTGTGTAATTAGAACATGGTTTAGTGTTTTATTACATGGTTCTAGCTTGTTTCTTTGGTTTTGTTCATCAAGCTTGCATCTTTGATTTGGGCTCATGTTTTAATGGGTGTAAATTTAGTTGTAAAGGGTCATCCTTGGTTGGTTTAATCCATGTTGTCTAATTTCTTAGAAACTTGTATTAGATAATTAGAGAAGAGATTAAAAGAAGAGTCTTTACTTTGTTAATTGTGGGGAACTTGGGAAAATTATACTAAGTTGTTTCTCCATATTTGAATTTTTGAATCTTTAGTTTTTGTTGGTAATTTTAGACTTGCTAATCAATTCTCATGTCAAACTTTCTCCCTATATGTTATCCTACATGTTTTGTCATTGTGAATATCATAGTTTGTAATTAATTTAAGCTTTTGTCTTAATTAGTGTCTTAATTTGTGATTAAAGTAATTAGTTAGTATTTAGTTTTGTTAATTGGCATTTTGCAAGAGTCTAGATTAGATTAATTTAGTCATTACCACCTTCTCTTGGGTTCGACCCTATTCTTACCATTTTACTACCTTTATTTAAGATAGCTTGTGTTGGTCTAGGAGTTATAAATTGTTATTTGATCGTAGCTAATTAGCGGAATTAGCGACACCGCTTTTAAGCTCGTCAAATTTGGCGCCGTTGTCGGGGAAGGCAATATAGCTAAATATCAAATTGAAACTCTTGTTAGTGTAATAACTTGTTTAGATCATTTTTCAAATTTTTCTTAGCTTATAGGTTACTTTGTGTTGAAGTTACTAATTTGTGTTGTTGAGTTGTTTTAAGAAGTTTATGCCTAGCTCACAAGAGGAAATTGGTGACCAGGATATTGATCCATCTTCAAGTAGCATATCAAATTGGTTATTTTCAAATCCCCTTTATAGGAGACCTTTTTGGAGGGAACCTAGTGAAGAGGAGTTGGAAAATAATATTTTTCAAGAACAACCGGAGGAAGTGTTTGAGTCACCACCTAGGATACCATCTCCATTGAACGTCCTTTACCCACCCAATATGGAGGATAATAGGACAATCAGTGAGATTCGAGCAAGGAATTATGAGGAGGAACCACTTTGTATTGCATATCCTCCCATGGGGGATGTGAATTTTGAGCTCGAAGGTTTCTTCGTCCACAACTTACCTAGATTCCATGGCATGGTGGGGAATGACCCTTATAGACACTTGGCCGAATTTCATATGATTTGCCAAGGTGCTATTCCCCAAGGAGTGACCGAAGATCAATTCAAGTTAAGGCCATTTTCGTTTTCTCTTCAAGATGCCGCGAAAGAATGGCTCTTTTGCCTTCCGGCTCACTCCGTTACCACTTGGGTGGGCTTGAAGAAAACGTTTCTTGAAAAGTATTATCCGGATTCAAGACACAATCACTCCAAGAAGCCTATTACTACTATTGAGCAAGAAATGGGGGAGACCCTTTATGATTATTGGGAGCGTTTCAAGAGTCTTGTGGCAAGATGTCCATACCATGGCATGTCGGGAGATGATTTGTTGACGGCTTTCAATGAGGGGTTGTGCCAAAATGACCAAAGAATGTTCATTGCCGCCACCGGAGGTGGAATTGACACCCTTAATGTGGCCGAGGCCAACAATATTATCGAAAAATTGGCAATGAACACAAGAAGCTATGGAAGAAAGAGTGAAAGAGGAGTATGCTCTAGGAATGTATCCTCCATGGAGAATCCTTATGCATCTCAAAACCAAATGATCATGCAAGAAATGAGTGAACTTAAAAGTATGATGTCAAACTTGGTTGTTAACAAAGGTAATTCATTCTCTCAACACCCCAAACCGATTGAATGCTCATATTGTGGGGGTGACCATGCCACCAACACATGCTACATCATGATTGAACAAGGAGCAACTATGGAAAGTGTTAATGCAATGAGGGATGGGAATTACAATTCAAGGAACCCGAATGGAGGGGGAGTGTACAACCAAGCGGGAAACCGTGACCTTTTGGGATGGGGAGGGGACAAGTCGAAAAGCTTTGAAAACGGTCAATTCAATCATTTGAGAGCTCAAAATCCCACCCAAAACCGGAACTCCAATTTTCAACAAAACCCACAAGGAATTTACAACAATCAAAGGCCCAACAATTCAAATTTCCCAAGCAACTCTCAATCTCAAAACAATGCTCAAAGACAATCAAACCAAGGCCCCATTCAAGGAAATTCTTCTTCTCAAGGGAACTTGAGTGATATCTTGCAAACACTCCTTGCCAATCAAGAGAAAGATAGGGAGGAGGCAAGGAGAGATAGAGAAGAGGCAAGGAAGGATAAGGAGGCAAACAACCTTAGGGTAAGCAACTTGGAAGTCCAACGATCCCAATTAGCTTCCAATATGTCAAAATCTCAAGCCTCAAGCTCCACAATATTGTGGGAAATATCGATATACTTCCCTTTAAAATTTTCGGATTATAATGAAATTATAACTATATGAATATCTAGTAATAAATGAAATTGCATAATATAAACAAGAGATTAAGAAATAACCTTCGGTCCTAGTAAAAGGCCTAAGAACAAATACCAAAGTAGGTATTCTCCTAATCGTTACACCCAAGATGGTTCAAGAAATGCCTTCGTCGTGCTAGAACGAATACCCAAAATTACTTCTAATTTGTGTGTAAATTGATGATGAATATGAAGATGAATGAGAAGATCAAAAATCAGAAGTTTTCTTCTCCTTTTTCTTTTTGTGTGTGCCGTGAGAATTGTAGTCCTCTAGGGTTTTTTTTCTTTTATCTCACAAGAGCCGTGAGAATTGAAGAGGAAAGCATCCAAAAAAAACCAAAACCCTAGTTTCCTTATTTATCTCCACCTCTATAAGGTAGTTAGCATCTAATTTTATATGTACATAATGTAATATGTATTCTAATTATTACTAGTAATGGACCGTCACATAAACCGAGTAATGCCGGACCAATACACTATAATAATATCGAGTAATACATATTCGCCAACTTAAATATAACAGTTTACATTTAGTTTAGACCAACATTATATACATTGATTAAATATAACATTTTATATTCAATTACCAGCTAACATTATTTAATCTTTATTAAATAATCGTATCATCATCATATTTGACTAACCTTTTAGTCAAATACATCGATTAACCTTTTTGCAATGAAACTATTCAGAAAACAAGCTAAAACAATTACAAATTGAACTAAGGTTACACACCTGAAAGTTGCTCTGTTTTGTTTGGACTAGATGCTGAAAGAAGGGGATAGAGCCTTAACCAAAGCACAAAACCAATGGTTGAGGGTTGAGCCTTGATCCCAGCACACAACTAAGGGTCTAAGCTCACTTCCAAGCACACAACAATGGAAGTTTCTCAATCACACAGCCAAGAGATATCAACAGAAACAATGGTTTCAGTTTTTGTGTTTACTTCAAATCTGCCTTTCATTCATTAGAAACAAGCTTTATATAGGCAATAGGATTACATCTTGATCGTCCAAACACATCTAAGGCTAGTAATGATCCTCAAAAGAAACAAAATTACAACTACAAACTGAAATAAAGTAAACATCAGAAAACAGTTCTGAAAGAGACAGGTTTCTTGTTGCCTTGCTGCTGCTTTGTTATATAGTACATAGTGGACTTTTTGCTTGGTGTTTTGGTTCTAAACTAGAGTAGTAGTAGTCCCCAAAGTATGAGCAAAAATCCCTCGAGTCTGCTTGGCCAAAAGAAGAAACTTTGATAGTGACAGGTGAACTGCTCTTGGATAGGTGAGAACTGGACTGGTGAACTTGGCTCTTGTTTTGAGATGTGTTCCTGGTGTTTTCTGAGGAAGGTTCCCTGGACAAAAAGGTAGTAGACCCTCCACAGAACCAAGCCCCATAGTTGGTTTGAAGTCCCTAAGCTTAGAAATTACCCTGAGACCCTCCCCAAGGTACTGCTGCTGACTGAATTTCCTGAGGTTTTGTTGGCTTGTTTTGTGAGTCTGTCTTGTGTCTTAGCTGGCCCTGGATCGTGTCATGGCTATCAACGGCTCGTGTCAGGGCTTGTTTGCTTGGGCCTGGACTATACAAAGCATTAAGGTAGCTTTTGACATAGGGTGAGGTTGGTATTGGATCATGGTTGGACTGATCATGGGTTGGTTGGTCTTGTCTTTGAGCTTGGCATTGAACTCCTGTTGCACTTTTAGTCATTTAATAAGTCATCAATATGATTATTTTCTTAAGTGCAACCACACCATATCTCCTGCCTTGAACTCCCTAGCTTTCTTTGGACCTTTGGCTTTTGACTTATACATCTCATTTGTTTTTTCAATCTGTTTCTTGACTTGACTGTGAATCTGCGTCATTTGTTGTACTCTTTCCTTGGCATCATAATTGACTTCTTTCCTTATCACTGGGGCTAGGTCTGTTGGCATTAGAGGATTAGCATCATAAACAACTTCAAAAGGGGTCTTACCTGTGCTGTGTGAGGGAGCTCTATTGAATGCAAACTCAGCCTGTGACAGTTTCATATCCCAATCCTTTAATGACTTAGCAATGATACATCTCAAGATCCTTCCTAGAGTTTTGTTAGTAACCTCTGTCTGTCCATCTGTTTGGGGGTGGTATGCTGTGCTGAAGAGTAACTTTGTCCCTAGGAGCCTCCAGAGTGACCTCCAGAAGTGGCTCATGAATTTAGTGTCTCTGTCAGACACAATGCTCCTTGGCACCCCACGCAGTTTTACTATTTCCTTGAAGTAGAGCTCAGCTACCCCATCTTTTGAGATAATGAATGTGACAACCCTCGCGAATGCGGAAATATAAAACATACAAGCATGTGAATTATATAGCGGAAATATGAAGCTTTTAAAAACTTTTATACATGCAAGAAGAAATATACGAGGAGTGTCAAATATTACAAACTAAAGTATGAAATACAACCAAGAGACGTAGTCTCTCAAAATATTATAAATGTCAAAGTGTTTAGCAAAACTAGATAAAATCGTCTAGAGGTGAAACTTCCAGGGACAACGCCCGCTAGCTCACACCCGAACCCAAAATAGCATAAGCAAAAAGCCATCCAAATCAAGCAACCTGTTCATCCATGAAAAACATAAACGCCACAGTCAGTGGGGAGTAACTCCGGGTTCTCCCAGCCATATCACATTAAACGTACATCAAAGGAAATACAAAGTAGAAGCATGCAGATATAGATATACATGTGAAATACGATAAGAATAGATAGGCAATTCATTATATAAATGATAAGAGCATAAGAGGTACAAGTCCGAATCCATGATGTTATACAAAGACTCGCGGGGAAGACACTCTTAGGCAACCGAATACGCTCACTAGGGCTTACATCTCACCGTTAGCGGTATAAGTTTGATAAGATTGTGACTCGACAAACAAACCATGCCAAGTCATGCAATGACCATGAATAATCAATCATGTAATCACGCATCCAAACACAACGACAGAAAGACGACATCTCTCACGGTAAATGAAACGCACTAGCACCGTGTACATGGCAAGTATGATTAAAAGGCATCCACGAGATACATCATTTCCCTGAACGCATACACGATGCTACATTTCGTATATGTAGACTAATTTTCTCCTGGTAGCATGACGATATAAATATCCGGTCCTAGTCTAAATATGGCCAGACTCTCGGAATAAACGTGTTCCGATTCGACATTCGATAAAACATTTCGCATCCAAGACTCGGTCAATCATAGACGCCGAGTACCCCAAATTCGGTAGAAACAATTCACGAAAGAGGCGGAAAAGAGCACAAGTCTCATAACAAGCGGTACGCTACATGCAAATAACACCACCTCGCAAGTACACAACATTTGACAACCGGTTCGATCAACGCATAGCGTTCACCTCCCAACAACGTCGCCGTATGCCCACTAACACATGGAATTAAGCAGTAGGATACATCCCCGTTCCGACATTCCAGCCTTACGAACGTGGAGGTAGCCAAGGGAGTGAGAGTACAAAGCACATAACAAAATAGTGCTCAAACCGTATCATTTGTAAAAACCGACTCAAAGTGGGACTTATCAAAAACCGTCACAAAACATGTGATACAAGCGAATGAAATATCATATACTCAAAACATTAATATTATAAGTCACTACGTAAAATTATACGATAAACGAATCATGCGAACTATTATAAATTACTAGTTTTAGAAATTATAAGAAAAATATGCAGCCGCGTTGCCGGCCGGTCAGTGGACCGGCGGCCGGTACCCCGGCTCGCGCATCAAGCAAAATCCAAAAATCACAAAGAACAGGGCAAGTGTTCCAGGCCGGTCTGGAGGCCGGCGGCCGGTACCCCGGCCAGGAGCACCTCTATACAAAAATTCCAAAGTTCCTACTGATGTATGCCCAGCCGGTGGGCAGACCGGCGGCCGGTCACCCGACTGGGAGCACAACTCCACCCGTGAACAACATACACCATTTCTATCAATTCCAATTCTCATAATTCACTTCTAATAACTATCAACAATCAACATTTGTCATCAACAATCATCAACTAACAACAATCATCATCAATAACATGAATCATAAGCTTACTAATCGTAATCTAAATACGAATTCTAACATATAAAGCATGTAAAACACGTAAATGATATCGAGTAACCCTTCACCGTTACCTTATTACGTCTTTACTCCGCGTCAAGGTCCTCTTCTATTAGGAAATAGTCTTTGTCGGGATCTTGGAGGTCACCACCTACAAAATAGTTAATAAAAGATGAATTTACTTCACCTTGAGAAAGACGAAAAGTTTGAAAAGCGAGAAAGACGGTAATTTTATTACCAATACGGATAGAGGAAGGTAAGAGGGGAAGAATAAGACGAACTTACGAGAATTTGAGCAAGAAACGAATGAGATATGAAGAATCTAATCTTGGATTAAAAATGGAGGCAAGGGTTTTGATGGTTTCTTTGTGATGAAGTAAGTGTTGTGTTTGAGTTGTGAAGAAATAGGTTAAAGAGGTAGTATGAGATGTATAAGGAAAATTCAAGAAAATGTCAAAGTCGCCTTAATATGGGATTCACATGGAATCTCGCGGAGATTCCAAATACGAACTCGGTAGTTCTAAACTCGACTCGGAAAATTAAATTTACGATTAAAACTAAATTTCATTGAAAAGTATCCGTAAAATATTTTCACTATAAAATTAGGGTACATTTACGGGTGTTACAATGAACCCAAGGAAATGAACCTCAGGTTGCATGAAAGTGCACTTCTCCAGCTTACCATAGAGCTTGTTTTCTCTCAGAACCTCACAAAGTAACTTCAGATGTTGCAGGTGTTCCCTCTTGCTTGAACTGTAGATTAGAATGTCATCAAAGTATACCACAATGAATTTTCCCAAGTAAGGCCTTAATACTTCTGTCATTAACCTCATGAAGGTGCCAGGGGCATTGGAGAGCCCAAATGGCATCACTAGCCACTCATACAGCCCATGCTTGGTTTTGAATGCAGTCTTCCACTCATCCCCAGCTCTAATCCTTACTTGATGATACCCTTGTCTTAGATCAATCTTGGTGAACACTTGAGCCCCACTGAGTTCATCCAGAATGTCATTAAGCCTACTTATGGAACCTATACTTAATGGTGATGTTGTTGATTGCTCTGCTGTCTATCCACATCCTCCAAGTTTCCTCCTTCTTAGGCACTAGCAATGCTGGCACAGCACAGGGGCTAAGAGACTCCCTGACATACCCTTTGCTAAGCAGCTCTCCCACTTGAGATTGCAGCTCTTGTGTTGCCCTGGGGTCACTTCTATAAGCTGGCTTGTTTGGAAGAACAACCCCAGGCACCAGATCAATGTGGTACACAATTCACCTTAGTGGGGGTAACCCACTAGGTAGTTCAGCAGGGAAAACATCCTCATAGACTTTCAGCAAGGCCTGTACCTCTTCCGGCACCTGATTAGAACCTTCCCCTACCTCCTTGGTGAGGAGGACATAGACTGGCCTGAGATCATTTACCTCTTGCTCCATTTCTGATTCACTCAACAACAGAATTTCCTTAGCAGCTTCAGTTAAGAGTGGAGGGTTCCCTTTCAGGATAGGGGGTAAAGGAGCTAAGATGATTTTCTTCTTCCCAAACCTGAAAGAGTAAGTTGTCCCTTCCCTGATGGACAACATCCCTATCAAACTCCCAAGGCCTCCCCAATAAAAGGTGACAAGCATCCATGGGCAATACATCACACAAGGCCTCATCAGCATATCTCTTACCAATAGAAAATGGAACAACACATTGTTGATCTACCTTAACTTCAGCCCCCTTATTCTGCCACCTAAGCTTGTAAGGTTGAGGTGGTCTTTGGTGGGCAATGTTAGTTTATCCACCAGTGTTTTAGAAGCTATATTGGTGCAGCTACCTTCATCCACAATCAGATTACACACCCTCCCTTTTATGGTGCACCTAGTTCTAAAGATCTGGTGTCTCTGATCTTCTTCTAAGGGTTGGGGTTGTGTGTGCATTACCCTCCATGTCACTAGACTTAACCCAGCAGCAGGCTCTATCAACTCCTCACTAGCCTCTATCTCAGGGTCTTCCATTTCATCATCACAGACCAACACCTCATCATCTCCCCAATGAATTACTTCTAGGGTGCTCAGAGCTCTTTTAGATGGACATTCTCTAGCAAAATGTCCATATCCTTGACATTGCAAACACTTTTTGAGAGGGGTAGTTTTTCTTTGGCCAGCATCAACAGCCTTGCCTTTATTAGGGTTGAAAGGAGTCTTAGTAGGAACCACAGGTTCTCCTATCTTGACTCCTACAAAGGATTTCTAGGTAGGGGTTCTAGCAGGTGTCTTAGAGGCACTGGCTATTCCTTTCCCCAACTTTTCTACCCTTACAGACAAGTTGACAGCTTCCTCAAAGGAGTATATATTTTGTAGCCTGACTTTACTAGCTATCCTCTCATCCAAGCCTTCTAAGAATTTTGCTATCTTTTGCTCAGATTTCTCAACAACCTCACATTGCAGTGTGAGTTGTTCAAAGTCCCTTAGATAAGACTTTACAGGTCTTTGGTCTTGTTTCAGGTGAGTGAGCTTAATGAACATGTCCTGAGTGTAGTCCCTAGAGACAAACTTAGCCCTCATTTTCTTTTTCAGTTTGAGCCATGACTTAACAGGTTCTTTCCCTTCCCTAACCCTCAAGGTTTTCATGTTTTCATACCACAGTGAGGCATAACCCTTTAGTTTCATGATAGGAACCTTAAAAGCCTTTCTATCAGTGTATCTTTTAAACTCAAAGACTCTTTCTACAGACCTTAGCCAATCTAGGAAATCATCAGGGTTCATGCTACCTAGAAAGTCAGGGATTTCTACCTTTATGTCTTTGTCCTGGTGTCTGAAAAGACTTTGATCTGAGCCATCTGAGTCTGACATTTCAAATTGATCTACAGGTTGTCTCCTCCTTCCTCCACCTTGTGGGAAAGGTGCTCCTCTTCCTCAACCTCTGCCTCCCCTTGTATCATTGTTCTGTTGGCCCTCAAGGAGTTCATTGACAGATCTGGAGACCTCCATCACAGTTCTGACAAGACCTTGAACTGTGTTTTCAAGACCTGTGATTCTCTCTTCACTCATGTTTGATTTTTTGTTTTTAATGTAGTTAGGTAGATGAACTCACAAACCAAAGCTCTGATAACCAATTTGCAATGAAACTATTCAGAAAACAAGCTAAAACAATTACAAATTGAACTAAGGTTACACACTTGAAAGTTGCTCTGTTTTGTTTGGACTGGATGCTGAAAGAAGGGGATAGAGCCTTAACCAAAGCACAAAGCCTATGGTTGAGGGTCGAGCCTTGATCCCAGCACACAACTAAGGGTCTAAGCTCACTTCCAAGCACACAGCAATGGAAGTTTCTCAAGCACACAGCCAAGGGATATCAACAGAAATAATGGTTTCAGTTTTTGTGTTTACTTCAAATCTGCCTTTCATTCATTAGAAACAAGCCTTATATAGGCAATAGGATTACATCTTGATCGTCTAAACACATCTAAGGCTAGTAATAATCCTCAAAAGAAACAAAATAACAACTACAAACTGATACAAACTGAAATAAAGTAAACATCAGAAAACAGTTCTGAAAGAGACAGGTTTCTTGTTGCCTTGCTGCTGCTTTGTTATATAGTACATAGTGGACTTTTTGCTTGGTGTTTTGGTTCTAAACTGGAGTAGTATTAGTCCCCAAAGTCTGAGCAAAAAGCCCTTGAGTCTGCTTGGCCAAAAGAAGAAACTTTGATAGTGACAGCTGAACTGCTCTTGGATAGGTGAGAACTGGACTGGTGAACTTGGCTCTTGTTTTGAGAGGTGTTCCTGGTGTTTTCTGAGGAAGGTTCCCTTGACAAAAAGGTAGTAGACCCTCCCTAGAACCAAGCCCCATAGTTGGTTTGAAGTCCCTAAGCTTGGAAATTACCCTGAGACCCTCCCCAAGGTACTGCTGCTGACTGAATTTCTTGAGGTTTTGTTGGCTTGTTTTGTGAGTCTGTCTTGTGTCTTGGCTGGCCCTGGCTCGTGTCATGGCTATCATTGGCTCGTGTCATGGCTTGTTTGCTTGGGCCTGGACTATACAAAGCATTAAGGTAGCTTTTGACATAGGGTGAGGTTGGTATTGGATCATGGTTGGACTGATCATGGGTTGGTTGGTCTTGTCTTTGAGCTTGGCATTGAACTCCTGTTGCACTTTTAGTCATTTAATAAGGCATCAATATGATTATTTTCTCAAATAATCACATCTCTCAAACACATCCTTTACGTGTGACTTTTAGGGATCAGTTGATCACCGCCATCTGTATGACAATAACATCAAACTTATCTAGCAAGCCAACCGTTATCGATAAATGTTAATCAACTGATTATAATACAATGTATACCCTGTGAACCTTAGCTGTTATCACACTAACTGTGGAGGACACTAGCTCCAACAATCTCCCACTTGTCCTTACAAGTGTATGTGCGATAACCGATTCTCATATCCTTAAATTTCTCCCACTCAATGTAAAACAATTTGCAAAGTCCGCATTTACAAAGGTCGTATTTTACAAGTGATCAGTATCAAGAGTGGTTTTTCCGACTAGAGAGTAACTCAACTGATAAACGAATCATTATTCGAGCATGGCCATGCATTTCAGTTACTACTCCTCGAGTGGCCCTGAGAAATAACAAAACCTGTTAAAGGGTTGGATATTTTCTTCAACTCGAATCCTGCAGATGTAAGCACAGTATGAACTGACCCAGTAAAAATCTGCTTGGCCTCCTGTTACGGTCGACCGTGAGAAAGAAACCAAAGTCACCCAAAAACTACCTTAATCTCAAGAGACAGTCGATAGTCAAAAGAATCGACTCTAGGAACACTATAGACGTCCAAGCCATGACCTGGCACCGAATGTTGTTAAACATTTAGGACTTCATAACGTCGTCACAAATTACAATGTCCTACGAGGTATCCTTATAACTCGTATTTGTGATCGATCAGTCAACAGTTAGACTTATGGCTCGTTGAACCCACCATCAATCGACGCAACAATATAATAGCCAGAGTTATCAGCTCATGTAGGCGATTACGGACCAAAACACATATAATGTTATTCAGTTCACTTTGTGGTGTTCAATGTTGTCCATACAAACCACATGAAAAACAAAATATGAAAAACAATACGATGAAGTTATTATTAGTATATGAAAAAGATGTATCTAGTTCATACAAACAACTAATACAACTCAGGAACACGTTTGATTCCCATGGAAGTAACGTGCCCTTCATGCTTATCATGTCTTTAACGGTTTAGTGAGAGGATTTGCTATGTTATCATCTGTAGCAATCTTGTCTATCACTATCTCCTTTTGCTCCACATAATCTCTGTTCATGTGAGCCTTCCGAAGTACATGTCTAGATTTGTTGCTAGACCTAGGCTCCTTAGCCTGGAAGATGGCACCACTATTATCACAATAGATGGTGATCGGGTCATTCGAACTAGGAACTATGGCAAGTCCTTTTAAGAATTGACGCATCCATATAGCTTCCTTTGCAGCCTCTGAAGCGGCATAGTACTCGGACTCAGTCGTAGAATCTGCTATAACACTCTGCTTGGAAGCTTTTCCAGCTAACCCCAGCGCCATTAAGAGTAAATACGAATCCAGACTGAGATTTCGAGTCATCCCGATCCGTTTGGAAGCTAGCATATGCGTAACCGGTTGCGCAAAGCTCAGTCTCTCCTCCATAAGTCAATACCCAATCCTTAGTCCTCCGTAGGTACTTAAGGATATTTTTAACAGCCATCCAGTGTGTTTCACCTGGATTGCCTTGGTACCGACTGGTCATACTCAAAGCATATGCCACGTCTGGACGTGTGCATATCATGGCATACATGATCGATCCTATAGCTGATGCATAAGGAATTCGACTCATGCGCTCAACCTCTTCAGATGTCTTGGGTGCCTGAGCTTTACTGAAATGCATCCCAGACGTCATTGGAAGATACCCCTTCTTGGAGTTGGTCATGTTGAACCTTTCAAGAATCTTATCTATATAAGACTCCTGACTGAGTGATAACATCCGTCGTGATCTATCTCTGTAGATATGGATTCCCAATATGCGCTGTGCCTCGCCCAGATCTTTCATCTGGAAATGATTCTTTAACCATACCTTAACCGAAGATAAGAGAGGAATTTCATTCCCTATCAAGAGTATGTCATCGACATACAATATCAAGAAAACGATTTTACTCCCACTCGACTTGACATATAAGCATGGTTCCTCAACCGATCGAGTGAAACCATTTGCTTTTATGACCTGGTCGAAACGATGATTCCAACTCCGAGAAGCTTGCTTAAGTCCATAAATAGAACGCTTAAGCTTGCACACTTTCTTAGGATTTTTATGGTCAATGAAACCTTCGGGTTGTACCATGTACAACTCCTCCTCCAAATAACCGTTTAAGAAGGCGGTTTTCACGTCCATCTGCCACATTTCATAGACATGAAAAGCGGCAATCGCTAAGATTATCCGAATGGAACGCAGCATGACTACGGGTGCAACAATTTCATCATAATGCAATCCATACACTTGAGTGAAACCTTTTGCCACTAGTAGTGCCTTATAGGTGTCTGGTTGTCCCTCTACGGAATGCTTTATCTTGAAAAGCGATTTGCACTGAAGAGGCCGAACCTTATCACGCAAATCAACCAAATCCCATACGTCATTCTCATACATAGAGTCCATCTCAGATTGCATGGCCTCAAGCCATAACTTTGAGTCGGAACAGGTCATGGCTCCTTTATAGGTAACAGGTTCGTTACTCTCTAGGAGCAAAACATCGTCCCTATCGTGCTCCTCGACCATACCAATGTATCTGTCTGGAGGTATGGAGACTCTACCCGACCTTCTAGGTTCCTCAGGAATATTAACCGCAGCAGAAGATGAAGGAACATCTTCCTCCATCGGTTGCTCGGTTGTTGGTTCTTGAACCTCCGACAGATCGCAGGTTCTATCACTCGTCTTGTTCTCACTAGCCGCAACAGATCGAAGGTTGTCCCTCTACGGAATTCTTTCTCTAGAAACTTTGCACTAGCCGCAACAAAAACACGTTGTTCGGTAGGCGAATAAAAGTAATGACAAAACATTCCTTTTGGATAACAAAAAAAGTATGTCTTGACCGATCGCGGGCCGAGCTTATCCTCGTGTCTCCACTTGACATAAGCCTCAAAGCCCCAAACCCGAATAAAGGACAAGTTAGGGACTGTTCCCTTCCACATTTCAAATGGAGTCTTGTCAACAGCTTTAGACGGACTTCGGTTAAGTATAAGAGCAGCTGACAAAAGAGCATAGCTCCACAATGAATCAGGCACTACCGTGTGACTCATCATGGATCGAACCATATCAAGTAATGTTCGATTTCTCCGTTCGGACACACCATTTAATTGAGGTGTTCCAGGTGGAGTTAACTGTAGTACTACACCACATTTTTTAAGGTGTTGATCAAACTCATTCGAAAGATATTTGCCACCACGATCTGAACGTAGTTCTTTAATCTTTCTACCCAGCTGGTTTTCAACCTTATTCTGGTATTCCTTGAACTTATCAAAGGACTCACTTTTGTGCTTAATTAAGTAGACATATCCATATCTACTCAAATCGTCCGTGAAAGTGATAAAATATCTATAGCCATCTCTAGCGTTGATTGACATAGGTCCACACACATCAGTATGTATGAGTCCTAATAGGTCAGCAGCGCGCATTCCAACACCTTTGAAGGAAATTCGAGTCATTTTGCCTATGAGACATGATTCACACGTGCCAAATGATTCATAGTCAAATGGGGAGATAGTCCCATTGTCAATGAGCTTCTTCACGCGTTTTTCATTTATGTGTCCCATACGGCAATGCCATAGATAGGTTTGATCTTTGTCACCAACCTTTACCTTTTTATTACTCACATGCAATATATTGTGGTTTGATCTAAAACATAAATCCCATTCATGGAAACTGCTTTACCATAAATCATTTCGTTAAAGGAGAAAATACAGCTATTATCCTTTATTACAAATGAAAAACCGTTTTTATCGAGAACGGAAATTGAAATAATGTTTTTAGATAAACTGGGTACATAGTAACAGTTATTTAAAAATAACTCAAATCCACTTGGGAGTTGGATTACATATGTTCCCACTGAAACAGCAGCTACTCTTGCTCCATTCCCCACTCGCAGGTCCACATCACCCTTTTCGAGAGTTTTGATGTTTCTTAGGCCCTGCAAATGATTACACATATGAGAACCACAACCAGTATCAAGTACCCAAGTTCCGAAACTTGCATGGTTAATCTCAATCATATGAACAAAAGAAGACATACCAAAATGAGTGACGCGGCTTGCTTTTACGTCTTCAGCATACACGGGACAGTTCCGCCTCCAATGCCCAGTCTTGTGGCAATGGTGGCACTCCATGTATTCTTTGCTCTTTGTCTTGCCTTGTGAGCTACTGCTAGTGCAGCAGGAGCTCACCCAAGGGGCCTTGATGATCAAGCCATAAGCCAGACAAGCATGACCCCAAGACCCCCTCAGATGGAAGCTCGAGTCACAAGGTCCAAACAACAAGCCATGGCAAGCCAAACTCAAACCAAACCAAGCCAGAACATTGAGTCCAAGGCTCACCAAGCCAGAACATTGAGTCCAAGGCTCACCAAGCCATGCCAAGGCTCAGTTCAGTCCACATTCCCTACACAATCCAGAAACAATGCCAGTCAGAGTCCAGCAGACCAGTTAGCAAACCCAGCACCAAAGAGGTACACCAGAGCATCCCAGCCACCCCCACCATGGCCTACCATCAAGTCAACCCATTAATCAACAAGTTTTTCCAGGAAAGTTCCTTTAGAAGCCTAGCAAAAACTCATGTTACAAGCAGCCCAAAACCAGAGTCCAATGAGCATCATTACAGATAAAGTACAAGTCCAGATGTGGTTTCTTTTTGTCTAAGTCAACTTGTCCTCATCCAAGGCAGGTTTATCTAAGTTCTAATAAGAGTAGAGTGTCCCAAGAAGCAAAAAAACACCCAGAGCAAAGCAGCAAGACAACAAGAACAACAGTTTTCCATTTCAGGAAAAATCCAAAAAACTGCTTTATTGCTTTTGCATCAGTCTGTTTTATGTCTTTGTGTCTGTACTTTATAGTTGTTAAGCTCGTCCTATTGTGAGGCTCTTAATTAGTGTATGTTGTAGTAGTTCAAGTCCAACGTTGGCCCTTGGATGGACTGTACATCCAAAGGTTCACAAGTGTATTAGCCTCGCTATATAAGGAGGTCTTTGTGTGTTGTTTTAAGTAGACTTTTATGAATAAATTAGCTTGAGAAACCTCTCAAATCTTTCAAACTTGTGCTAAGTGCTGTAGTTTGAGCCAAGCCTGATACATCTTCAAGGTGTCTGATCAGTGTCTTGCTTTGTGAGTCAAGTTAAATCTGTGCATTACTGTGATTAACTTGCTTGCTGTTGAATATCAGTCTAAGGTGTTTTTGCATTGCTGTAACACTTTAAACTTGTTTCAAAAACTAGTCTTTTAGTCCTTTCTCTTGTGCTATGCTATAGGGAAAGCTCTCTAAGTCATATCCTTGAGTTTTTAGTTAAAAAAAATCACCCTCTCTAAAACAACATCCATTTCTGGTTGAAATTGTCTCAGTTTAAGTAAGCCTAATCAAGTATTCCCTTAACTTGCAAGCCTTAGTAGTTTACACTCCAATTTGGTTATCAGAGCTTTGGCTGAGAGTCTTAGTGAGTTCATTTTTCCTAACTACATTTAAAAACCCAAAAACAACCCAATGAGTGAAGAGAGAATCACCAACTTAGAGACTATGGTAGAAGGCATAACCAGAACTGTCCCACAACTCACAAGGGCTGTGAATGAGGCTCTTGATGGCAATCTTGCCATAGGAGGAAGAGGCAGAGGACGTGGAAGAGGCCAAGGAGGAGGCAGAGGAAGGCCACCTGATGATGAAGAGTATCCAGACTCAGATGACTCAACAACGAGCAGGGCTTCCATCCACAAGCACATAGACAAGCATCTTAAGGTAGACATCCCTGAGTTTTCTGGTAGTCTTAATCCTGATGATTTGTTAGAATGGTTAAGAGAAGTAGAAAGAATCTTTGAGTACAAAGGATATAATGATTCTAAGTCTTTAAAGTAGCCATCCTTAAACTGAAAGGGTATGCTTCTCTTTGGTATGAAACCATGAAAGGGTTAAGGGCTAGGGAAGGGAAAGAACCCATCAAATCTTGGACCAAACTGAAAAAGAAACTGTTAGATAAGTTTGTTGCTAAGGATTACACCCAGGATCTGTTTATTAAGTTGTCTAAGTTGAAACAAGGAGACAAACCTGTTGAATCTTACCTGAGAGAGTTTGAACAGCTCACTTTGCAGTGTGATATAAATGAGAAACCTGAGCAAAGGATTGCTAGGTACTTAGAGGGACTAGATAAGAGCATTGCTAACAAGGTTAGGATGCAACCTCTGTGGTCATTTGATGATGTTGTTAACTTATCTCTGAGAATTGAAAAGATAGGGAAGACTAAGTCTGTTACACCAAAACCTGTTAGGCCTTTTCAAACCAGGCCTTACAGTGGATTGAGGACCATTGATACCCCTAAGACAGCACCACCACCTACCTTAGACAAGGGAAAGGGCAACATGGGTCAGAAGCCAAGCACTTCATTGACTAAGAACAGAATTAGATGCTTCCAATGTCAGGGTTATGGACATTTCAGGAAGGATTGCCCTTCTAAGAAGACCTTAACTATAATGGAGGTTGAGACTTGGGAAAAGGAAGGCCTAGTTGAGTATGAGAGGGATGAACCTGAGGTTGAAGAAGTGATAAGTGAGGAAGAAGAGCCTAGTCAGGAGGCAATAGTGGCACTCCCTGATACAGGCCACAGCTTGGTTCTATGAAGGGTAATGCATTCACAACAGATACCTTTGGAGGAGGATTAAAGGTCCCTCATTTTCAGGAGTAGATGTACTATACAAGGGAGTGTTTGTAACCTTATTATAGATGGAGGTAGTTGTACCAATGTGGCCTCTGTTACTATGGTTGACAAGCTGAAGTTAAGCACTCAAGAGCACCCTCATCCCTATAAGTTGAGATGGCTGAGTAAGGGAGCAGAGGTTAAGGTGGACAAGCATTGTATGGTCTCATTCTCCATTGGAAGGGTGTACAAAGATGAAGTGCTGTGTGATGTGGTTCTAATGGATGCCTGTCACTTATTATTAGGAAAGTCATGGGATTTTATAAAAGCTCCATACACCAAAGAAGAAGCAACACCTATTCCTTCAAGCATGGGAGCAGGAAGGTGACATTAGCCTCCTTGCCACCTCATCGGAAGAGCTATGGGAGTCTCAGTATGGCTGAAGATTTTAGTGGAGTCTTGTTCCTATCTGAATCAGCAATGATCAAAGAGTGTAGTGAGGAACAACCTGTATTGATGCTGCTATCAAAGGAAGTTCAGGAAGGGGAGTCTAAGATAATCCCTGCAGAATTTAAATCCCTCATTGATCAATTCAAGGAAGTGTTCCCAGAGGAACTTCCTGATGGCTTACCCCCCTTGAGAGGAATTGAGCATCATATAGACCTGGTGCCAGGTTCTGTACTACCTAATAGACCAGCATATAGATCTGATCCTAAGGCTACACAAGAGCTGCAGAAACAGGTTGGAGAGTTGATGAGTAAAGGGTTTGTAAGGGAGTCCTTAAGTCCATGTGCTGTGCCTGCATTATTGGTCCCTAACAAGAATGGGACTTGGAGGATGTGCATAGATAGCAGAGCTATCAATAACATTACAGTCAAAGACAAGTTCCCTATACCTAGGCTTGATGACATGTTGGATGAGTTGAGTGGCTCAAGGTTCTTTTCTAAGATTGATTTGAGGCAAGGTTACCATCAATTGAGGATCAGGGAAGGAGATGAGTGGAAGACAGCCTTCACAACAAAGCATGGCCTCTATGAGTGGCTTGTCATGCCTTTTTGTCTGTCAAATGCCCCAAGTACCTTCATGAGATTGATGACAGAGGTGCTTAGGCCTTGCCTAGGGAGATTTGTGGTAGTATACTTTGATGATATTCTCATCTACAGCAAGAGCAAGGATGATCATTTGAGGCATCTTGAGACTGTGTTTGAAATACTTAAGGAAAGTAAACTCTTTGGGAAGCTTGAGAAATGCACCTTTATGACTGAGGAAGTCAAGTTTCTAGGATATGTGGTGTCTGGTAGAGGCATTTCAGTGGACCAGGACAAGATCACTGCTGTTCAGTCTTGGCATGGCCTGTTCCTAAGAATATCACAAAAGTAAGAGGGTTTCATGGCTTAGCATCTTTCTACAGGAGGTTCATTAAGAACTTCAGTACTATTGCAGCACCCCTGACTGAATGTATGAAGAAAGGAGAGTTCACTTGGACTGAGAATGCCTTGCAGGCTTTCAAATACATGAAGAAGCTCTTGTGCAGTGCACCTATCCTCAGGTTACCAGATTTTAATTGCCTATTTGAGGTTGAATGTGATGCAAGTGGAGTGGGAATTGGAGCTGTCCTTATCCAAGAAAAGAAACCTGTAGCCTATTTCAGTGAAAAGCTAAGTGGTGCCAAGCTGAGCTATTCTACATATGACAAAGAGTTCTATGCTCTTGTCAGGGCTCTAAGGCATTGGAGTCATTACCTAAAGCCCAAGCCTTTTGACTTACATTCTGATCATGAGGCATTAAAGTACATAGGAGGCCAACATAAGCTCAGTCACATGCATGCTAAATGGGTGGAGTTCGTCCAGTCATTCACCTTTTCTAGCAAATACAAAGAGGGAAAACAAAATGTGGTAGCTGATGCATTGTCTAGAAGATACACTGTAACAACCCGTAAATTGAAAGACCGAAATTATATTTGAAAAATAATAAATTTATTTTATTTTAATTTATTACGATTGATTTGAATTTATGATAATTTAATATAATTATTTTGAATTTATTCGGAATTGAAGAGTAGGTTTTACGGTTTAAACCCGAACTTCATTTAACTATTCCCGAGTCAACTTAAGTCCCGAAACAAACCCGAAACCCGACTCCTACAAGTGCCACACGCCCAAAACACCCTTTTTCCCTCATTTTAGATCTTTTGATTACTTTGATTAAACTAATACAAATATCTAAGATATTTGTAACTTTATCGATCTGTCAACTTAAATTCCGCAACAAATCGCTTAAAAACAGACCCGATTTCTTCCACCTCCACACGCCTCTCCCTCTTGTCTTAGGATTAGATTTTTCATTTCTTTTGATTAAACTAACATAATATCTAATAATATCTAGATATTTGATTAAACTAACATAATATCTAATAATATCTAGATATTTACCATAATATATTTATAAAACCCGAGTCAATCCCGTAACAACAAGTTCAAAACCCGACTCCCGAAATCCTCTATATTACACGGCCCAACCTCCCCTCTTACTCACTAATTATCTTTTTATTTTACATTAAATCAACTTAATATCTTCTTAATACCTTCTTTAATATAATCATAATTGTTCTTCGTGTTCTTGATCGTTCTTGAGCAAAATCGTCACAAAACCTTCGTTACTTGGCCAAATCCGTTCTAAATTATATTTCTAGAGTCTCCTCTCCGCTCTTCATCTCCATGTACGTTTCATTTTCAATTCCGACAAAATCGTTTTCAACACTTTAATTGTTGAAATCAAGTTTTAATACTAATAATGTTATTTTGTCATTTCTTATAGGAGAAGATTATGAAGACGAGTTTGGTGACTCGTATATTTTAGAAGAAGATTAGTAGACGGGTTTTTAGGTCTTATTTTGGTGCTATTTGGTTTTGTGCTAGCTAAGGTAACGATTACCGAGTTACTCGACGAATTAATGTCACATATGTTTTTGTTGTTGTTTTTGTTATTTACGGTTTTAAGTAGTAACATGCTAGGTTGTTATTATTATTAAGTTTTATGAGTTTTTAACATATTTAGTGTTCTTGACATGTTGGATGATTTGTTCATAATCATATTTTTTGTATGAATGATGGTTGAATTGGTTGTTAAAATGGATGGTTGTTAATTAAAACATGTTAGAAATAAATTTGGGGTTGTTGTTGGGGTGGCCGTGAGTGGTGGTTGGGAACCAGGCCGGTGCAGGCCCGGTCCAGGCCGGTCTGGGTTGGTCCGTTAATTGGCCTTTGGGCTTGTGTCGATACTTGATTGTTTTGTTGTTGTTTTGACGGGTTTTAAATATGTTAAGCATGCGGGAAATATTAAGAAGCGATTTTAGAAATGTTGACCAAAACCGGCCCAAACCAGCCCGTGGGCCCAGTCCAGGCCCGGTCCAGTCCCATGACCCGTGAGCCCTCCTTGGGCTTGTGACGGTTTTTGAGTTTATTGTTATTAGTATATCATGTTTTGTAATATTTAGCAAGTGGGAAATGTTAGTAAAAAAATTATTTAATTAAACGGTTTTCATAATATTATTATTTCTCACATGTTAGAAATTATAGCATGAGATTGTAGTTTAATTAGATATCCTTTAAGTCAAGCGGGTTTCGTAAGAATTAATAATTCACATGTTAGAAATTAGAATAAAATACATTAAATGAATATGATGTTCTTAATGTTCAAGCCTAAATGGCTAAGACTCTGTTTTCTAGCCGGTTTGACCAAACGGGTTTGGTCAAACTAGATCTAGTCAGCCCCGTTTTGACTGATGACCCGTCGCGGGACTCGGGTCGGGGATTTGTCTTCAGTAAGTTTATTTAATGAATATAATGAGCCTTAGTAGATATGAGGCGATATGATATTTGAAATGTGATTTATATTCAATTATTCACATGATAGGAAGTTTTTTGTGTCCCGTGACTGTTTATTGTAATGATATTGTCTGTGACTAAGTACTCTAAGAGAAATTATGATTATATGCGTCTTGACTCATTCTAATTTTAAATGGTATCTTGGACCATGACATTGATAGGCCTTACTATCTTTAACGAGTATATGTTCATGGCTTGATAGCTTTTGTGTCACTGACTTGGGCCTTTTGATACCAAGCCGGGGGCATGGCTGCCTAATTGCTTCCACTTTGGGAATGGAGCCAGCTTAAGTACTAGCCAACTCTGCTTAGGGGGTCGCCTAGTAGAGATTCTCACTGTACCTTTGTATTGAGACAGGGAATGGGTTAGCTGTTGTCGCTAGGTCTGATCAGTCTAGGACTAGGATGTTTATCCTACCTTGTGGTATAGCCTCGAGTTACAGAAGTCGACTATTGACTGTACTAAGAACTTATGCCTGTTTCTAGACGTATTGGTCTTTCATGTTTGATGATTCTATGAATCTTAGAAGGTGAGATGCAAGCCGGCTAAGGTTGATAGAGTTTGGATTACCGGTTGTTAACTGATTCACATGATAGTTTGTATGATTAGGGTTGCGTTGTATCATGGCCATGTTTTAAATGTAACCTCTGAGCTAGCATACTAGCTTCCCTACCTCGTGGTATAGGTTGTTAACTAATTCACATGATAGCTTGCATGAGTAGCTTAGCCTTCATATGCTAGGTTATATGTTAGTTATTTGTTTCATAACATGAAAAGCATATCGTATATGTTAAAGGCTTTGTATTTTCCATATACATCTCTTTTATGTTATTCATGTTTTATTAAACTCGACATTTCGTGGCTGGGAGAACTCGGAGTTACTCCCCACTGACTGTGGCTTCCGTGTTTATATTTAATGCGGTTGGCAGGTTTGTGATGCATACTTGGGTACATTGACGAGCTAGCGAGTGAAGGATTACCTTGGACCTATATTCGGTTCTTAGGATTGTATTATTTAATACACTCTTTTATTTCCGTATTTATTAGGGAGATATGTCTCCCGTTTTAGATACTTCTTATGTATAATATTATTTCCTTTTTGTTATGAACATTTTTATTTAAGACACCTTTGTTATGATGAATATATTTTATGGTAGGTTCCGGTTTTAAAATTTACCGATTTTCACTATAGTGAACCTATTAAAACGTATTCTCATCTTTTATTTATTTAAATTACTTGTTTATCTTTCCGCAAATTCGAGGGTGTCACATACACTCTGCTATCAACCATGGAGCAAAGAGTTCTTGGGTTTGAGTTCATGAAGGATATGTATCAGGAAGATCCAGACTTTGCAGAAGATTGGTTAGCACAGAAAGAGGGAACAAGGACCATTCATTCACCCTACACTCTACAAAATGGATTCCTGTTCAAAGGGAAACAAGCTGTGTGTTCCCAGAGGGTCTTATAGGAGTCTATTGATCAAGGAGGTGCATGGGAGTGGCCTTGGAGGACACTTTGGGGTTCAGAAGACTGTGGGCATACTGCAGGATCAGTTTTACTGGCCTAAGATGATGGGAGAGGTCCAAATAGTACTCAGGAGGTGTGGAGTTTGTCAAAAGGCCAAGAGTTCATTTCAGGCAGGACCTTACACTCCCTTACCAGTCCTATGTAGGCCTTGGGAAGATGTAAGTATGGATTTCATAGTAGCCCTGCCTAGAACAACAAGAGGGAAACATTCTATCATGGTAGTTGTGGATAGGTTCAGCAAGATGGCACATCTCATTGCTTGTAAGAAAAATGAGGATGCTGTGAGTGTGGCAGAGCTATATCTTGATGAGGTGGTAAGGTTACATGGATTTCCAAGAACCATTGTGTCTGACAGAGACACAAAGTTTATGAGTCATTTCTGGAGAACATTGTGGAAGCTGCTTAATACCAGGTTGTTGTTTAGTACCTCCCATCATCCTCAAACAGATGGACAAACTGAGGTGACCAACAAGAACTTGGGAAGGATCTTGAGGTGTATAGTCAGCAAATCTCTCAAAGATTGGGATTTAAAGCTGGCTCAAGCAGAGTTCTCTTTCAATAGAGCTCCATCAGCAGCCACAGGCCACTCCCCCTTTGAAGTGGTCTATGGTACTAACCCCTTAATGCCTTTGAATTTGTCTAATGTGTGCAGGTCAGAGATCCACTATGATGCCAAGAAGAGGGTGGAGCAAATGCTAAAACTCCATGAATCAGTCAGAAAACAAATTGAGAGAACCAATGATCTATACAAGAAGAATGCCAAGGTTCCTAAGGTCAAGAAAGACTTTGCACCAGGAGATTTATTTTGGATCAACCTAAGGAATGAAAGGTTCCCTTTCAAAAGAAAGAATAAGCTAGAGCCAAGAGCAGATGGTCCCTTTCAAGTCATAGAGAAGATAGGCCCTAATACCTACATAATTGATCTACTAGGAGACTATGCAGTTCATGGGACATTCAATGTTGGAGATCTTAGTCCTTTCTATAAATATTCTGAGGGAAAGGAAGACACAGGCTTGAGGTCAAGCCCTTTTCAACCTGGGGAGGCTGCAGCAGGAGCTCACCCAAGGGGCCTTGATGATCAAACCACAAGCCAGACAAGCATGACCCCAAGACCCCCTCAGATGGAAGCTCGAGTCACAAGGTCCAAACAACAAGCCATGGCAAGCCAAACTCAAACCAAACCAAGCCAGAACATTGAGGAAGACAGTCCAAGGCTCACCAAGCCATGCCAAGGCTCAGTTCAGTCCACATTCCCTACACAATCAAGAAACAATGCCAGTCAGAGTCCAACAGACCAATTAGCAAACCCAGCACCAAGGAGGTACACCAGAGCATCCCAGCCACCCCCACCATGGCCTACCATCAAGTCAACCCATTAATAAACAAGTTTGTCCAGGAAAGTTCCTTTAGAAGCCTCGCAAAAACTCAAGTTACAAGCAGCCCAAAACCAGAGTGCAATGAGCATCATTACAGAGAAAGTACAAGTCCAGATGTGGTTTCCTTTTGTCTAAGTCAACTTGTCCTCATCCAAGGCAGGTTTATCTAAGTTCTAATAAGAGTAGAGAGTCCCAAGAAGCAACAAAACACCCAGAGCAAAGCAGGAAGACAACAAGAACAACAGTTTTCCATTTTAGGAAAAATCAAAAAAACTGCTTTATTGCTTTCGCATCAGTCTGTTTTATGTCTTTGTGTCTGTACTTTATAGTTGTTAAGCTTGTCCTATTGTGAGGCTCTTAATTAGTGTCAATTGTAGTAGTTCAACTCCAAAGTTGGCCCTTGGATGGACTGTATATCCAAAGGTTCACAAGTGTATCAGCCTCCCTATATAAGGAGGTCTTTGTGTGTTGTTTTAAGTAGACTTTTATGAATAAATTAGCTTGAGAAACCTCTCAAATCTTTCAAAATTGTGCTAAGTGCTGTAGTTTGAACCAAGCCTGATACATCTTCAAGGTGTCTGATCAGTGTCTTGCTTTGTGAGTCAAGTTAAATCTGTGCATTGTTGTGATTAACTTGCTTGTTGTTGAATATCAGTCTAAGGTGTTTGTGCATTGCAGTAACACTTTAAACTTGTTTCAAAAACTAGTCTTTTAGTCCTTTCTCTTGTGCTATGCTGTAGGGAAAGCTCTCTAAGTCATATCCTTGAGTTTTCTGTTAAAACAAATCACCCTCTCTAAAACAAAATCCATTTCTGCTTGAAATTGTCTCAGTTTAAGTAAGCCTAATCAAGTATCCCCTTAACTTGCAAGCCTTAGTAGTTTACACTTCAGCTAGTCTCACCAGGCCCACTCTTGCCCTTTCCTGGCTTTTTGAACTTCGGCTTCCCTACAGCTAGGTCGGCCTGAGCCTTGCCCTTACCCTTACCCTTGTTTGCAATCATGAGAACGTCCTGATTCAGGCTCCCACTCAATTTCAGATCCTTCTCAGTCTGTATGAGAAGTGAGTGTAGCTGATGAGGATTTCTCTTCAAATCATTCATATAGTAATTTCCCTGAATTGGGCAAAACCATCATGAAGTGAATGAAGCATGCGGTCAATGACCACGCTCTCTTTGATTTTGCAATCAAGTGCCTCCAGTTTTTCGAGATTCTCGATCATATCGAGAATGTGTGGGCTAACCGGTTGGCCCTTCTGGAGTTTCGCCTCAAAGAAGCGAGTGGTAAGCTCATACATAACGATCTGCGGTGCTTTTGAGAACTCGTTAGTGAGCGTGGTGAAAATCTTGTTTGCACCTTGGGCAATGAATCGTCTTTGCAAATTGGATTCCATTGAAAAGATGAGTACGTTCTTTATCGCACCCGCCTCCATTACGAAATCACTATAAGCAAGTGATTCATTTGCTCCTGCATTGGGGCCTGGGTTAGGCGGTAGTGGCTCAGTCAAGTACTTGAGCTTACCGTCAGCTATGGCAGCATTCCGTAATGAAGCCTCCCAGTCCGCAAAGTTGGACCCGTTATTCTTCAGTCGCGTGTACTGATTCATATTGTCCATGAACATCTTAAGCCAGGATTCGCGTGCGAGCGTGGCACTTGGCATAGGGGCATTAGCATGTCCAGCCATTTGTTATAATAGTTTTATCGATATAAATGATTGCTACATTGTGAAAAAGGAGATAAAACATAATAAGCATTTTCATCGTTTTAATTAAGTCTAATGCAAAACCGATTAATGGGAAGACTCTTGCATTTATACAATTGACCTCCCTCAAGTGTTATATAAATGATCCCAAGACTAAACTTCTGTAAATTGATAAGCCAACTTCTTGGCTTATTCTACTTTTAGAATTCCTGGTCGATAAATTTCTGTAAATTCTATCTTTAGTCCACCATAATCACGAGATATTTCTCGGACTATAATGTTGAGGTAAAATAGGTCAACACATACTAGTTACCCAACGTAGAAGGGGTCATATGGAGAGTAAGGTCCTATATGCCTACCGACGAAGAAGGGATTCATAGCAGTTTTCCCTATAAAGAGTAATCTCAATTTTAGGTTTTAAAGGAAGGTCCACCAGCTTTAATTTTATTCATTTAAGTGAACGAATGATCTAGCATTTAGAGAATGAATAATTTAAGATGATAGCTTTAAGAATATTGAGTGACATCTGGATGTCCATGATAATTAACATACAATCTATATGAGTCAATTTTCATGCAATTAAGTAGTAGGTGGTTTGGTTTAGGCGGAAAATGATGCAATAACTATCATGCAGAAGAAAAACAATAAGAACGGAAAAAATGGAAAAAACAAAGTACACAGTCCTAGTGTGGCCTATCCTATCAAAATAGAACAAAAATTACACTTTGGAATCCATCCTTATGGACCCTAGAAGCTTGACTTGATGTTCCATCTTGGTCCATGTTGCGGGAGTGAGCTATCTGATCTCCATCTTTTTTTTTTTTTGGTACCAATGTAAGAATTTTATAAAATCATTCAAAGTCAATTACAACTTAAGCTTTGATCTACTCATGACTAACAAACAACTAGCCTACTTACATCAAATTCAACTCTTTACACCAACTAATATCCCTATTTGAAATCTTCCCTAATGTAACATTTAATAATCTCAACCTCATTTCATCTCTAACTTGATCCACCAAAGACCCTGGACGAATAACATAATGATCCATCCTACAAACATTCCTAGCTTTCCAAATACCATACTGCAAAGCTGAAATTAGAGCCCAACAAATCTTCTTCTGAAATCCAGACTTATGTCTCAGTCTTAGTAATCTATCAGCATTGTAGAAGAACTGAACATTAACCTGGATTCCTGTATCCAGTAGCTGGTAGCATTCCTGCGTGAACTTACAATCTGCAAACAGATGCTGATGATCCTCAGGCTGCACCCCACACAAGAAACATATTCTATCAGTCTCAATCCCCATTCTATGTAATCTATCTTTTGTTAGTAGCCTAGTCTGCCACAGTAGCCAACTAATGAAACAATGCTTAGGAGCATTCAGTCTATTCCATGCTATTCTGCACCATCCCTTCCTGTCATCTACATTGTCTTGTAACCAAGAATACCCAGCAGCAATAGTGTAAGGATTGTCTTCACTCATCCAATCTTCCCTGATCAGAGCAGCCAACATCATATTATTCACAGCACAAATCTTCCTCCACGCCCAAGAACTATAGTTTGAAGGGGAATAAGTCTGCCAGTTCCTACCTTTAAGGTATACTTTGTCTATCCATTTGATCCATAGGTGATCCTTCTTGAGGGCTATCCACCATACCAACTTCCCAATTGCTGCACAATTCCAGAGTCTAGCATCAACCAACCCTAACCCCCCATAATCCTTACCTTTGCATAAACAAGTCCAAGCCACTAAAGGAGCTTTAGAGTAACTATCAACACCTTCCCAAAGGAAGTTCCTACATAAAGCTTTCAGTTTATCCAACACCCCCACAGGTAGCACAAACATTTGTGCCCAATAGTTCTGAACTGTACTTAATACAGCTTTAACAAGAGTGAGCCTTCCTGTGTATGAGATCTTCCTCTTATTCCATCCTTTGATCCTTGCAATCATCTTCTCCACTAAGATATTACACTCCACTTTAGATAGTCTCTTATGAGACATAGAAACCCCAAGATATCTAAATGGAAGATTACCTTTCTTGAATCTAGTATGTTCCAAAATCAGCAGTTCAATGTCAGGCCTGACCCCATTCAACAAAATATCAGACTTATCATTGTTAATATGCAACCCAGAAGCCATAGAGAAGTATTTAAACCCCTCCATGATCATGAAAATAGACCTCAAATCTCCTTTACAAAAGATTAACAAGTCATCAGCAAACAACAAATGATTAAGTCTCAAGCTTTTGCACAAATGATGGAACTTAAACCCCTTGGTTTGACTTATCACACTGAGTAGTTTACTCAGATACTCCATGCATAAAGTAAATAGAAGAGGAGAAAGGGGGTCACCTTGTCTAAGACCTTTCTCACCAGGAAAAAAGCACTGTGAAGTACCATTAATCACCAAAGAATAGGATGTAGTAGAGATGCACTGCATAATCATTTTAATGCAATGCTCAGGAAAGTTAAGATTCCTTAAGACCATCTCCACAAAGCCCCACTCAATAGAATCATACGCCTTCCTAAGATCAACCTTAATGAGACATCTAGGGGAAGCAGTTGGCCTTGCATACAACCTAATGAGATCCTGTCCAATCAGAATATTCCCCATAATACTTCTTCCCTTGATGAAAGCAGCTTGAGCAGGATTAACAAGCTCAGGAAGAATAGAACTCAATCTTTGACACATGACCTTAGCAATGATCTTATAGATAGTATTACAACAAGCTATAGGTCTAAAATCTTTCACAGAAACAGGATTATCTAACTTGGGAATCAGGACAAGGTTAGTACAATTAATTTGTTTCAACAACTTGCCTGATCTAAAAAACTCCTTAATAGCACTGCACACCTCACTTTGGACAATATCCCAACTGGTTCTGAAAAAACAACTACTATACCCATCAGGCCCTGGACTCTTGTCCCAAGGTATTGAGAACAAAGCATCCTTAATCCCCTCATTTGTTGGAATCTGGCACAACCTTACCCAATCCTCAACCTTCACCCTTGTCCCTGGCTGCATAACTCCAGGGCTATAACCCTCAGACTGCCCAGCCACACCCAACAGCTGAATATAATACTGTTCAAAGGCTTTAGCAATGTCAGCAGGATTTTTATAAGTAATCCCATCTATGCCATCAATTCTAAAAACTTTGTTCTGCATATTTCTTTGCTGAATGACTCTATGAAACATGGCCGAATTGATATCCCCCTCCTTCACCCATTTACATTTTGCTTTTTGCCTTAAGTAAGCCTCCTTTGCTTGTTTAAGAATCAGATAACTGTTCCTTGTCTGGTATTCAATATCCATGAGAGTAAGACAAGTTGGGTTTGCTTGTAAATTTTTGTGGCTCAGCATTAGCAGTTCATATGCTACATCTGCATTCCTCTCAATATCAGAAAAAAGATCTCTATTCAATCTCTTCAAGCTTCTCTTTAAACCTTTAAGCTTTTTAACCACACAATACATTGGAGACCCAGATACTTCCATTTGCCAAACTTCTTGAACAATTCTTCTATACTCAGGAACTTTACACCACATATTATAAAATTTAAAGGGTTTAATTATGGTTGCACTGACTATTCCTTCCTCAATGATACACGAACAATGATCAAAATCCCCTTCTGGTCCATAGAAAGCATACTGGTTAGGGCAAATTCTCAACCAAGCCTCATTCACCAACACTCTATCAATCCTACTGAAGACCCTAGTACCACTAGGCTGCTTATTATTCGAAGTGAAAAACGCCCCAAGAGTCTTCATATCCTGTAGATCACTCAGATTAATGGCCCTCTGAAAAGGAAGGATCTCTGCATCTCTAACAGGTAACCCAATCTTCTCATCAGCATACCTGACATTATTAAAGTCTCCCAATACAATCCAAGGATTACTAGTATTCAACCTAATCATATCCTCCCACAGCCCAACTCTCTCCTCAGGTTTATTAAACCCATAAACAAAAGAACACTGAAAAAACTCAGTTTCTCCAATCCTGTTCACCCTGATATGAATATACTGATCAGTCATCTCCAAAACAGACACCTGCAGAATTTGAGATTTCCATAACACCCATACTCTACCACCATTATGATATCCATGATTTGTAACATAGCACCACCCATTACACATATTACTAACTACCTTATTTAGAGAACCAGATTTGACCCTGGTCTCAAGGAGCCCAAACAACTCAATATCATTCTGATGCAAAAACCAACTAATGTACTTCTGTTTATCCAAGTTGTTCAGACCCCTAACATTCCACACACCCAATCTAGTCATTTGGAGAGGAAAGCCCAGCCTCTCCACCTCCTTTATCCACTTCTAAAGCAGACATACCCACAGCATTATTAAATTTAACCACAAAATCCTCCTCATGTCCACCTGGAATTCTAGTCTCATGTCTAGTCAATTTGGTGATGATTCTAGCAGGGGTAAACAAAGAGCTATAGCTCATATTCATTGGTGTAACAGCAGGAGTCCTCTCAGCTTCCTTCTCCCTCAATGCAGATTTCACTGCCTCATTACCAGCCTGTTGTGGTCTAGATAAAGCAGGAAAGTTTACAGTATCCAATTGAACAGGCAGATTATCCTTTCTCTTCCAAACTTGTCTTTTCTGAACATTCACAGGCTTCTCAGCTTCAAGATACTTCCCTTTCCTACACACCTTAGAAGAATGCCCCATCCCACTACAGCTGGTACATGTGATAGGGACCCAATCATACTCCACCAGCACAACCACTTCCTGCCCTTTCTCATCCTCAAACCTTATTTTATCAGGAAAGGCTTGATCAACCTGAACCTCAATTAGCACCTTAGCAAAACCCAACAGATTCCTACTCAAGGTGAGATCATCCACCCTAACATACTTCCCAATCAAGGACGACAACTTCTCCAGGCAAGTAGTACCCCAAAATTTCAAATCAAGCCCCATCAATTTAACCCATATAGGAACTGACTTAACCTGGACTTTAGACATTTTCACATCTGCATCCCAAGGTCTCATTATCACTGGTTTCCCATCAAATAACATAATACCTCTATCCAGAACCAATTTTTGGTGTTCAAACGTCTCAAAGCGAAGCACGAACAAACCATTAGGTAAGAAAGCTATCTTTGTTATATTATACTGTTTCATTTCTCTCCTTAGATATCCCTCCATAACCATTCTAGGTGGATTTGCCCCCATAACATAGCCATAAACCGCAGTAGCCCAATAATCAATTTCCTCTTTGACATCATCAATTGAAAGCTTGAGAAGATTACCTTTACTAGAGGAGGATTCAGTCACATGTTCAGCTATTGGGGCCAATTTCTCCGCCTGAACACTGTTCTGACCCGTCTTCTTCTTCCTAGAACCAACAACCTGCCATTCATTTGTTCGTGTATCACCAGTCTCACATTCAGAGTTTAATTCTTTGATCGCATTCGAGACTTGTAAACGGGTCTCAGACAATAAAGTGTTCACATCCATAATTGATTACTAGAAAATTTATTACAATACTATTTGTGATTAATAGATGATATCTACTATTTACTAATTAATTTTACTGAAAAGAGATAGAGAATTAATTGAGGTTTTGGGCTTTGCACAAAACCCTAGGAATCTCAAGAAGGAGCTTTCTCTCTCCGACTTTCTCTCTCATCTCTTTTTCCTTCCTGATCTCCATCTTTGGTCTTCTCAAAAATACAATTTTTAAAATTACAAAATATAAACCTATTTACATTCTAATTTAAAAATTATAATTAAAATTATAAAGGGGAGATTCGAGATCTCAAAATACATCCAAGACCATGTTACCATCATTATTATAACACAATCTACTAAGGCCACACTAAGCAATACAAATTAAAACCTCTTGTAAAAATACCAAAATAATCCATTCATCCATTCATTCATTCATTCAACAAAATACAATGCATCAACAAAATAAATTAAACATTCAAGACATAATTCATTAATTATGATGATTAATGATCGGTTATGTCGCGGTCCCGATACAAAAATAATTACCCGCACTTAGGCTAACAACATAAGGAATGTAATTAGGGAAGTAGGGTGTCGATCCTCAGGGAGTACGTGTTAACTATGAATTGCTATGGATTGATTTTCATTTAAGTTCGAGTCATTTGAGGTGGTTGTATAAGCTATTAACATAAAATAAAATGACAAGTATGTAAATGACGATATGTAAATGACAAATATGTAAATTGCAAAATGTAAAACTCAAAACAGACTACTTACCCGATCGGATTGTCACGTACCCGATCGGGGAAGTTCTCTGATCCGAATGACAACGATTAAATTCTAACTAAAGGCGATATTTAAATGACAATATTGAAAGACTATATAACTAGACTAATAAACTAGATAATAATAATAAAGTAAACTATCTAAGAACGGAAATAGAAAGACGATAAAGTAAACTAACTAGATAACAATAAAATAAACTAACTAAAGAAATAAACTAACTAATAAGTTGAAATAGTGAAAGAGAAATACATGTAAAATGATTCAAAAGTCTCATAGATACTGTGACAACCCTCGCGAATGCGGAAATAAAACATACAAGCATGTGATTTAATTAGCGAAACTACGGTGTTTTTAAAACTTTTTACATGCCAATAGAAAATACGAGGAGTGTCAAATATTACAAACCAAATAAAAATACCACAAGAGACGTAGTCTCTCAAAGTGTTAACAAAAGACAAAGTTATTAGCATCTAGCTAAAGTACGTCTAGAGGTGTTTCATCCAGGGACAACGCCCGCTAGCTCACACCCGAACCCAAAATATCAAGCAAAATGCCATAAAATCAAGCAACATGTTCATCCATGAAAAACATGAACGCCACAGTCAGTGGGGAGTAACTCCGTGTTCTCCCAGCCATATCATATTAAACGTACATAGAAGGAAATACAAAAGTAAAATCATGCATATATGAATATACATGTGAAATACAATAAGAATAGATAGGCAATTCAATATATAAGAGTAAGAGCATATGAAGTACAAATCCGAATCCATCATGTTATACAAAGACTCGGGGAAGACACTCTTAGGCAACCGAATAAGCTCACTAGGGCTTGCATCTCACTTTTAGCGGTATAAGTTTGATAAGATTGAGACTCGACAAACAAACCATGCCAAGTCATGCGATGATCACAATAAATCCATCATATTATCATCCATTCAAACATACCAATACATTGACGATGCCAATTCATGCAATGACCATGAATAAAATCATGAAATCACGCATCCAAAGACAACGACACAAAGACGACATCTCTCACGGTAAATGAAACGCACTAGCACCGTGTACATGGCAAGTATGATTAAAAGGCATCCACGAGCTAAGCATTTCCCTGAACGCATACACGATTCAATTCATTTCGTATATGTAGACTAATTTCCTCCTGGTAGAACGACGATATAAATACCCGGTCCTAGTCTAAATCTGGCCAGAATCCCGAAATCACATTTTCCGGTTCGACATGCGAAAAACGTTTCGCATCCAAGACTCCGTCATACAAAGAAGCCGAGTACCCCAAATTCGGTAGAGTAATTCACGAAAGAGGCGGAAAAGAGCACAAGCCTCAGAACAAGCGGTACGCTACATGCAAATAACACCACCTCGCAAGTACACAACATTTGACGGCCGGGTCGATCAACGCTGTGACACCCTCAAATTTGCGGAAAGATAAAACAATAATTTAAATAAATAAAAGATGAGAATACGTTTCTAATAGGTTCACTTTAGTGAAAATCGGTAAATTTTAAAACCGGAACCTACTATTAAATATATTCATCATAACAAAGGTGTCATACATAAAAAAGGTTCATAATAAAAGGAAAATAATGTTATACATAAGAATTATCTAAAACGGGAGACATATCTCCCGTATAAATACAGAAATAAAAGAGAGTATAATAATATACAATCTAAGACGAAATATAGGTCCAAGGTAAATACTTCGATCGCTTAGTAGCTCGTCAATGTACACAAGTTGCATCACAAACTGCCAAACCCGCATTAAAATAAAAACGGAAGCCAAGTCAGTGGGGAGTAACTCGAGTCCTCCCAGACCGGAAATGTCGAGTTTAATAACAACATGAATTAATCATAAAGCAATGTATATGGAAAATACAAAACCTTAACATATATGATATGCTTTTCATGTTATGAAACAATTAACTAACATATAACCTATCATGTGAAAGCGATCATGTGAATCCGTTATCAATCTATAACAAGAGGTAGGGAAGCTGGTATTTTAGCTCAGAGGTTACCTTTAAAACATGGCCATGATACCCTCGACCCTAATCAACACGTAATCATGGGAATCAGTTAACAACCGGTAATCCAAACTCTATCAACCTTAGCCGGCTTGCATCTCACCTTCTAAGATTCATAGAATCATTCCAAACATGAAAAGACCAATACTTTCTACAAACAGGCTATATAAGGTTCTTTAGTAAGTAAATAGAAGACTTCTGTACCTCGAGTCTATACCACGAGGTAGGATATACTTAAATATTTAGGCTCAGCGGTCACGCTAATGACATGGCCAAAATACCAAGCACACATCTGGGCTCAGCGGTTACCTTTAAAACATGGCCCAGATCCAAAGCACATATCTTAGCTCAGAGGTTACCCGAATAACATGGCCAAGATACAACTCTACCCTAATCCTAGACTGCGCAGACCCAGAGAAATGCGGAAAAACATCGCATCCAAGACTCATCACATGAGTACCCCTAAGGAGATCCACCAAAGGGTTGGCTAGTACTTAAACTGGCTCCATTCCCCAAAGTGGAAGCAATGGCAGCCATACCCCGACTTGGATATAAACCCACCAAGCCGGGACACAGAAGCTATCAAGCGGCAAACTCCATATGCTCGTTAAAGATAGTACGGGCCTATCAATGTCATGGTCCAAGAGACTCATTTAGAATTAGAATGGTCAAGACGCCATATACTCATAATTCTCTATGGGTACTTAGTCAACACGACACCAACCATATAATTAAACAGTCA
>JAIUZE010008983.1:0-54497 GCA_022085475.1 Heliosperma pusillum | reverse complement strand
ATTTATTTTTCACTCAATTACTTTTCCCCTTTCTTGTGATTCTATTTGATTTTAATTTCAAACTAAAATGAGGATCCCCTTTTCACCGATTTATTTCCTAATTTTATTACTTTGTTTCTTTGTCTAAATTTGATGATGATCCTCTAAATTAGGGTTTATGTTTGATGTTATTAAATTAGGTTACTGTTAAGAGTAGCAGATTGGGAAAATTGGAACAACAAGGGCATTTTCACAAAGATGGGTGCACAAACAAGATGATGAGGTAATTTATCATTTGCTTTTTTATATTTCATGTATTATATACCGAATAATGACAGTGGTTGTTTGATTTTATTGCTTTGAATGGTCGTCATATAACTGAATGTTATTAGAGAGATTCAGATGTTCGTCGTCATATACTTTTACTTGCTACCTTCTCTAGGTTATGATGTGTCGCAACCCCCTTTTCTTATACGAAGTAACAATATTTATATAGGTTATGATTGTCGTCATAATTTGTACGTCACAAATAAGAATTTGTGCTCTTTAACCATGGTTCTTTCTGAGTTAAAAAGCTAATGTAATGACTGCTCTAATTCCTCTTTGCATAAGTGTCTTGTTTTTTCCCATTATATCATGTATGTAAGCTATAAATAGCAAAACAATGAAACTATGAAAGCTTTTCCACATACACCAATGTATACGCAAACCAAGTCTGGTATTGTACTTCATAATAAATTATTACCGTCTTTATCAAGCATATTTATAAATGATTATCAGTGTATAAATTTTCCGTAATAACTTATAAATTATCACCACATAAACTACCATTAGATTTGAGTAACTAATGTTGCTAATTTCACTTTGAAACCAAACACTAATGACAGTTTCTTGATAATTATTTTTCTTCTGTTTCAATTTGGTACAGTATCTACGCTATTTTTGAGAGACTGAGCTTAGGACAGAAAAAAGACAAATACACTTTGACTGAGTCACTGACGAATGAATCGCCAAAGGTCCGTAGCACTTCCGTGTTACTAAGGATCTGGTTAGTGGTATCGAACAAGGATGCACTATTATACTTGTATTCTTATAAAAATTATTTATGAAATGATCAACTCTCATGCCATATTTGAATATTAAGCCTTGGCTCGGTTATGAGAGGTAATGTGAATGACCAGTTATTTGGTCTAAGGATGTGTTACTGATGTTTTCATGTTTGACTAATAGAAGCAACAACTAAAAAGGTTATTATTTTGGTGTTTACCCAAATCATTTGATAAAGTAATGGCATTTCATGGGTCTCAAAACTAGGTTACTTGGTATGAATGATTTGCTTTAGGTGAATGAGAATATCGCTCGTAAAAAGGAATGTGAAATTTCTTTCTTTCTTTTCGATCTAAATGCAAACTGAAATTGCTTTCGTTCTACAGATATGAAGATAAATAAAAAGGATAATAAGGAAAGGCGGAAGACGGAGTGAAGAATCAAAAGCGTATCGTTGACGAGAAATGTCAATGATACTTGGCACAATATTAACCTTGATGAACAACAATCACCTATAATCCACGTGAGTTATTGTTGATTCTACCTTTTTATTTCCTTTTTAGTTACAAATGTTATTGCTTTAGACTTTCCTGCTGGATTGTATATTCAAGAAATAATGGGAGCAAAAAAAGAATAGAAGCAAGAAGAAGGAAAGGAGAAGACATGAGATTATAGTGCTTAGTAACCACTAATAACACGGTTTTTCAGATTCAGTGAGTTTTAGGTTGCACAACACTCTCTGCGTCCTGATTATAAGTTAGCCTTTTGAATTCTTTGTAGGGTAAAGAAATGGTTGACAAAAAGGGGGTAATTTTTTGCTGATTTTCCTATGGGCAAGTAATAATGCGTTGTTATGGGTTTTGTCCAGTTTGTTAGGCCATGGTGATATTAAGCCAAGGTGAAACGACCATTTATAATGAGATTTGTATAGGTTATATTCTTGGTCTATGCCTATGTATGTACTTGCTATATTCCCGCTTCTTCTTTACAGTAACTGAAGAAAGCCTGGATGTTTCTTGATCCGGCGCTTGCAACTTGTGCTGTGTACGTATACTTATCTAGAGTTGATCTGTTTTCTTATATGTATGTAACTTTTTAATGGTAGGGAATTTTACAAGATTTTAAACCTTCTTTTCACATTCAGCGTCATTGAAATTATGGCGCCTGTATTTTCCATAAGTGAACGACGTTGTGGCATATGCTTCAAGTATTTCTACGCTATACTATGGATTAAGCTGTCACTTGCAAGTTGCAACAAGATGCCATGGTTCCAAGTTAATTTGAGTGTGAAATAATGATTGGAAAAAAATATTAATCAAGTCCCTCTTTGAGATGCTTAAATGGGGATTTCAACTTGAACAAAGTGTTATTCATGAATTTTAGGTGATGATTTATCATCTTATTTTACCGAGTGATTGGTGGTATTTTCTTCTCCCGGCAGTGAAATTTGGTTCTTATTGCCTTTTCCCCTTTTTTTTTGGTGAAAGGAGTCACAAGGGGATTTTTAATGATAATTTAGCGACCTTCAACCTAAGACAATATCTCCAAACGTGGATACAGAAACAAGTGATCAAGTGCATAATAATCTGCCCGCAACACTTAATTCATCTTCTATTTCTTATGCTTCTAATGCTTATTTGCAGTAGCAGCACCACATCCACTCTTCTAATGACCATGACCACGAACAACAACAAAGTTTTGAGTAACAGTAAGTTCTCCACTCTTCTTTTTCCTCTTTTGTTTTTTTTTTGTTTGAAACCGTTGAAGATGGGTTTTGCTTTAGACCGTCTTAACTTAAGACCTCTCTCAATATTCTTTCATTTCCACTTCTATTTTAATCGGTTGTGTGAACCGTAGTAACTTAAACAAGAACTGGCGATATATTAAAATTAAAGAATCAAGCTTTTTGGGTTATTTGATAATCATAAGAGGTACCCATTTGAATAGAGCTTGAATGCCAAAATTAGTACTTTATTTTGTAAATGCTTGTTGATTTGGGATTCTAAATTATGACTAATATGAGTGTCTGAGTGTCATACAATGTTGTACTTAAAAAAGGTGAGAAAAGAGATCTTGATTTCGATTTTATGTTCAGATTTGTTGGTCTCAATTTCGATGTAAAGTCCTTGTTTAGTGCATCTATTAATAATGCTTTAATTAAATGGTTGTGTGATTACTAATTTATGCTTATTCTGAGTTGTTCTTTGACATACGTATCTTCTATTTTGGTGTTAGAAAGAGATGGATAAAATACAAAAAGACAACTCGGGAAAAGGCAGAGAGCGCCAAGAGACAAGGAGTGAGGCTGATAAGTTGAGGATGGCTCTCGTTGGAAAAAAAGTATGGCTAAAAAGCTCTCAAGTTTCTTGTACCAAGTACGGAATACCTACTAATCTATTTAACTTCGCTTCTCCAATCAAAATGTAACTCATTCATCAATTTCAGTGTCAATGCTTTCACTGTAAAAAAGATAGAGTCGCAGTAAAACAGTTTAATAATTCTTGTTTTAGATTGTGGAGCATTTAAGGGTTTGCTTGAACATATTTTGTAGGATAAAGGGAGGGGAGTAAAATAGAAGAGAAATGGAGTTATGGTCTTTTTCTTTAAAAATTTTCAATTTTCAGAAGATCTTTTTCTTTGTCAAATGGACCCAAGTTACTAACCAAACGATAAAAAATTTACATACGAAATTTACTTACGCCCAGTTCCTCGGGTCTTTTGATCCATGGTCCAGTGGCTTTGTATGAAGTTCTGGTATATATAGGAAGGAACCTCGGGTCTATATTGGTACAACCCTGATGAATGTCGATTCGATCTTTCACAAACCAAGATCTATATTATATAAATCAAATGAAATTTGGTGATGGTTTTAATCTCAAAACTTAACTAAAAAATAATCTTCAAAACTAAAAAAACTGCGTTTTACAACACCCTTTAGAGAAAGGGTGTTGTGGCAAAGAAAAGAGGGGGGAATGTTCTCAATTACCTTTGCTTTTTAGTAGGGACTTTCATGACCCTATCTACACACAAGGGATGGATCAAACTAGCAATTATAAATAGCCTTGAAGTCTGGCGCGCAACGCGCCATACAACAACTAGTGTAGATAAATGACTCGAACTTGGATGAATGCTGCGAATATGAGTGACCCAAACTATAAGGATTGTTTAGCTGAATTTTATGAAGTCGTTGCGAACAATTTGAATGGTTCTTCTAGTATTCCATGCCCTTGTGAAAGATGTGGTAATATTAGGTATATGGCTATTCTGGACGTTAAAATTCACCTAGAAAAGTATAGTTTTAGTCGATCCTATACCCGTTGGATTTTTCATGGGGAATCATTAGAGGAAGATAATAATTTTGAAGAAGATGATCTTGAGGTATACGAAAGGATAACTGATGATCCCGAGTTTGCCGAGTATGTTGAGTTGGAAGCAGACGAGTTGAATGTTGGGTCTACAGATAATGAAGAAAAAGATGATGAATCAAATGCTTTTGAAGATGAAAACATTAATTTGGATGACCTTGACAACATGTATAAGAAGTTGTGTGAGTCTGAAGCGCCTCTATACCCTGGTTGTAAGTACACAAAGATGTCGGCTGTGGTGAAGTTGTATAATATCAAGGGGGCAAATGGGGTTAGTGACACGTGTTTCACTAGTTTATTAGCCTTGATAAACGACATGCTTCCAGATGGTAATGTTCTTCCCGTTAAGACATATGAGGCTAAAAAACTAATTAGAGGGGTGGGTATGAAATATGAGAAAATACATGCATGTCCAAATGATTGCGTATTGTATCGAAAATTATATCAAAACTTAACCAATTGTCCGGTTTGTTTTGAGTGGCGTTATAAGGATAAGGAAGGGATCCCGGCTAAGGTGTTATGGTATTTTCCAGTGATACCAAGATTCATAAGGATGTTTGCGAATAGCAATGATTCAAAAATGTTAACTTGGCATGAAACTGGAAGAATAAATGATGGGAAGCTAAGACACCCGGCAGATGGTATGCAATGGAAATCGTTCGACGCTAAGTATCCCGAGTTCGGCATTGAACCTAGAAACTTACGTCTAGCGCTGTCCACTGATGGAATGAACCCACATGGAAACATGAGTACCCAACATAGTACTTGGCCAGTAGTGTTGGCAATATACAACTTACCTCCATATGTGTGCATGAAAAGAAAGTACTTGATGTTGTCGTTGTTAATTTCCGGCCCTAAACAACCTGGAAATAATATAGATGTCTATTTGGAACCTCTTTTAGATGATTTGCGAATTTTGTGGGATAGTGGGATAGAAGTATTTGATGCATATAGGAATGAAACTTTCAATTTGAGAGCGATGTTATTGTGTACAATAACCGACTATCCGGCTTATGGCGACCTTTCTGGGCATACGGTGCATGGGAAAGAGGCATGTCCATTGTGTGGGGAGGATATCGAGTCTGAATACTTGAAGTGTTCTCATAAGTATGTGTATTTGGGAAATAGGAGGGGCTTGGATCCTGACCATTGTTATCGCAAGCAGCAGAAAGCATTTAATGGACGTCAAGAACATCGTCAACCTCCTAGAATTTTGAGTGGGCATGAAGTTTATCAGAAAGTAAAGCATATTGAGATAAAATATGGGAAGAAGAACGGCTCTAAATTGTCTACTCGTGGGTATAAGAAAAGATCCATATTTTTTGATAAACTTCCATATTGGCCTGACCTGGAGGTCAGGCATTGCCTCGATTTCATGCACATTGAGAAAAATGTCTGTGATAATATTATCAATACCCTCCTGAATGTTCCCGGTAAAACAAAGGATAACGCCGCAGCTAGGGAAGATATGCAAATGATGGGTATTAGGCTAGAGTTGGCACCACAGAAGAGAGGTAATGGTACATTTTTACCGCCAGCAGCTTATACCCTTTCACGGAATGAGAAAAAAGAGTTTTGTGCATGCTTGAATGGAATTAAAGTGCCACATGGTTATTCGTCCAACATCAAAAGCCTTGTGTCGATGCAAGATCTAAAACTCACCGGGTTAAAGTCACATGATTGCCACACTTTGATGCAACAATTACTATCCGTGGCTATTCGCTCCATTTTACCTGAAAAGGTACGATATGCTATTACCAGATTCTGTCTCTTCTTCCAGTCCATATGCGATAAAGTCATCGATCCCGATGATGCGGATTCATTGCAGGACCTCGTTGTCACCTCTCTTTGTCATTTTGAAATGTATTTTCCACCCTCTTTCTTCACTATCATGATTCACCTGACCACTCACTTGGTTAGGGAGATTTTGTACCTTGGGCCCGTGTACTTGAGATACCAGTATCCTTTCGAAAGATTGATGAAAGTCTACAAGGACTATACATCTAATCGGTATCGTCCAGAAGGTTGTATTGCTGAACGTGCTATATTAGACGAAGCTCTTGCATATTGTTACGCTCATCTCTCCCCTGAGGAGTTAATTGGCGTTCCAAAGAATCGTCATAGTGACTGGATGACCGGAAAAGGTATTAGGGGCCGGGTTGAAAAAATTGTGTCACGTGACATGTTACATTTAGCACATACGTATGTGCTAAACAACGAAGATGAGGTGCAACCTTATATTGAACAACACAAAGATGAGCTCAAATACGATCACCCAAACAAGAGCGAGATGTGGATTGCAAACGAGCATAAGAAGACATTTGGAGAGTGGTTTAGGAATGTTGTCTTGGAGTATAAGAATTTGTATGGTGATGACATCTCTCCTAGGTTACTACGTCTTGGGTTAGGTCCAAATGTCAGGGCCACTTTTTTCAGCGGTTTTGCTATTAATGGTTATACTTTTTACACCCGCGAGCAAGATGAGTTGAGCACAATGCAAAATAGTGGTGTGAGTTCTGAATTTGAGGCAATGCACTTTGCTACTTCAAAAGATAAAAACCCTATTTGGGGAAAATGCCTTTATTATGGTGTTATTCAAGAAATATTGGTATTAGATTACATTGATTTCACAATACCTCTGTTTCGATGTAACTGGGTTGATAACAACAACAATTGTGTTCGAAAGGATAAAATGGGATTTACGTTGGTCAATTTGGATAAGGTTGGCAATAATAAGGATGATCCTTTCATAATGGCATCCCAAGCTAAACAAGTGTTCTATGTCACCGATCCTATGGATAAGAAGTGGTCTGTTGTACTATCTATAAGGAGTAGACGGGGTGCACCCGATAATGGTGGGGATAATGATCAGGATGTCGTGTTTGAGGGAATGGATCACTCTTCCACTGTATCTTATTTCGACAATGTTGACACTGATCATGATAACATTGAAAGCATCTATATGCGTGATGATCATGGTGAAGGTATTTGGGTTAACGAAGAAACTATGTCGGGCAAGAAACGTCCCCGATCCTGAGGTGGTATTGTCTTTAGTTTTTGTTAGCTTTGGTCATTGTTGAAGATTCCCAAATTATTTAGCTTTTGGTCATTCATTATACAGTCTCCATGTTTTGGTTTCTGCTGATATTGCTGTGTATAGTGCTTATGATATTGCTGTCTTTGTTGGTTTCTGCTGATTATTATTGCAGTGTATAGTACTTATGATATTGTTGTCTCTAATTATAATTAAAAAAAAAATAAAGGTAAGCAACAACAACGGTTTTGTAAATATACCCGTTGTGGTTAGTAATAACAACGGTTATTAACCATAAACCGTTGTCATAGTGTTTACTAATTACAACGGGTAGACTACTATAACCGTAGTCATTACTCTATCACAACGGTTTGTTTATGATAACCGTTGTCAATATTTGTAGTAAGGAAACACACAACACTAATAATACGACTGTACTGCAACACAAAAACTCTATCACAAAGCGATCATTTTTCTGTCATCATCTCCCTTATTATTTTTGAATTTGTGAATTTGTGAACTATTTCTTGAATTTGTGAATGTCATTTCCTGAATGTCGTTTATTATTTTCACCAATTCAATGTCGTTTATTAGCAAATTTGTTAATGTCATTTCCTGAATGTCATTCAATTCTAATTTTGCTTTATCGATTGAATAGCTTTGAATTGAATTAGTTTAATTACTTCTAAACTTAAGTCAAAAAACAAATTAACGTATCAACATTAATATTATTAAATAATAAGTTCAAACGGCGCCACACACAAATGGCGCCAAAACAACAACAAACAACTACAACCAAACAACAACAACCAAACAACCAAACAACTACAACCAAACAACAACAACAAACTAAATTGAGTCCGGGTAAATCTCCCGGATAGCTGCCACCGCTAGAGCATATGCATCAATCGGGTCAGCCTCGGCCAGAGCCAACCCTTCCCACTGCTCTACCTGGGTCACTTCAACGAGGTCGACCCCATTTGGCCAACGGTAACGGTCATGTTCGGAAGCCACCCATAGATATGGCCCAGGCTGGTGGTCCGTGCTCTCAATAAAATCTTTTCGCCCATGCCCGGCCTTGTCAAACATTCTTGCCAGTTTGAATGCGGACGCACGATGAGCATCCGACATCCCAAACTCGAAAACGAGTTCCCCTGTAAAGTGCCTGCGATGATAATTTGGCCACATCTTCCTGATTAAATAGCCATTTCGAATAAGCGTATCACGGAGTTTTTTGTAACTTTTACACACAACGTAGCCACCCTCAATATGACAAGGCATTTCTTTCATGATGCAAGCATATGGTTTAGTAAAAGTTCCAGACATTTTGTATGGTTGATGTTAGTATTGAGGCTGGGAAATTTTGTATGGTTTAGCAAATATGATATTGATTAGAGTTGGGAATTTTGTATGTGGTTGATAACCTGCTTGTATTGAGGCTGTATTTATAGAGAGTTATTTATTGGAGTTATTTATTCACATGCATGCATTGGTTCACATGAAGGCATTGATTCACATGCATGCATTGGTTCCCAAAACGACTATACATTCACATGCATGCAGTACGTTATTGATTGAGTAAATGTGTGAATATGCAGTACGTTACATTTCCTATGTAGTCAATGCATTTACTGCAATATGCAGTAACTCTATCACAACGGTTGTGGTAACGAAAACCGTTGTGGTTAGTAATAACAACGGGTTTTTTACCAATACCCGTTGTTATTGCTCAATATTATTATTTTTAATTAAAAGATATTGCAGTCCAAACCCGTGAATAAAAACAGCAGAACCAGCATTGATTAAAGCATCCATTGAACCTCATCAATGGCAGCATAACCCCTCTATAAATACAGCCTCAAAACCCCTCCTTTAAATATTACATAACTACCCTAAAATTAATATCATCAATGGCGCAGTTAACCTTCCCAACGATGAGACGACCCTTACAAAATTGATTGCAGATGAGGAGGAGGTTCTTGCCGTAGTTCCCGCTGATCATCACCCATTGATTAAAGGATCCATTGAACATCGAAGGGATTATTGGATTGAGAGGCGTGAAGCAGTCCGACTTGTCAACCAAGCGTCGTCATCATCATCGTCCTCTGGCTACCCACGTCGGCCTTATACTCGCAGGTTGGATGCCGCAAGAGATATGTTGAGCTGTACCCGTCCTACCTTATCTCCACATGCAAGACGGGTACTTGCAGGCATTGAATCTGTTATGGCAAAATACGAGGTTAATGATCCGGAAGTCATCAGTATCATCAATATTGTTCCGGATTGTTGGTGGCAGTGTCAGAAAAGCTTTTTACTCTTAACCGGAATTGTTCCGGATTATTTAACATCTTTATTTATTTGATGTCGGATGAATGTAATGTACTTTAATATAAAATCTAGGTTATTCCTAATGAAATCAATGAGAAAGACTGTTGTTTAAAGTGTTTGAATTGATATGATTAATTCCGTTGATGTTCAATATTTTTATGTTTGATCAATAGCGATAATCTACTATATATATATATATAGATATAAAAAAAGGGTTTAGGGTTTAGGGTTTAGGGTTTAGGGTTTAGGGTTTAGGGTTTAGGGTTTAGGGTTTAGGGTTTAGGGTTTAGGGTTTAGGGTTTAGGGTTTAGGGTTTAGGGTTTAGGGTTATTTTGAAGTAACACACGTATACTAATAATGAGACTTAATAATTAAAAGTGATCCGACCCGAAAATGATACTTAATAATCATCACGCGGATAATAAATAATGATTTCTATCGAATTAAATAAAATAACCCGATACTAGCGAGCTAATTAAGTTTGGGTCGGACAGTTTCAGGTTTGTGATGCAAAAACGGCCCGTTCATTAGCGTACTTGAATTGGATGAACGAAGTCGATCGACCCCAGGCCATATATATATATATATATATATATATATATATCATTATTATTTAATTTGGGAAACATTGACGTACGTGTATATATAATACTTAGCTTGCTTACTTGAATTGCATGTATGTGCAATGATGAATCTGTTATTATTGCAAATTGTAGTACGAGCGTCGTTAATTAGAGATCCGGAAGTCATCATCATTTAATTATTATATATATATATATATATATATATCATCATCAATAAGTAGTACATATATATATACGAGGTAATTAATAATGACACGTGCCCCCGACCCTGCCCAAAAGCGATCGACCCGAATTGAAGTACGTAGCTACGCTTTCTCTGATCTAGAAAGTGGATTGCCCGATCCGTAACTGCTGGCCTGGCCACCCGATCGATTAGTTTCAGGTTAACTAGTGATGCATGATAATTATAATAACCAGTTCCTTAATTAAAAAGAAAATGACCCGATTCGAGGTAATTGAACCAAAAACTGAAAATAATTAATAACTAACCCGATCGATAAAGTTATTAATTACAAACCCGCCGAATCTAACCCGATTGGAATTGATTCCCAGGCCAAACCCGATCCGAGCTAATAATTAAACGTAACTTACGCCTCTAAAATAAAATTTAGAGCAAAGTAAAATAAATTAAATTAAATTTAGAGCAAAGTTAAATAAATTAATTTAGAGCAAAGTTAATGAGTTTATTTCGTGCCTCAAATTTTAATACCGCGCGCGCGTATCTGAAAAATTAAAAAAAATATACATAATCTATAAAAACGGTGTTTTAGAAATTCACCGTTGTTATTACTTTCAACAACGGTTTATAATAAATAAACCGTTGTCTTAGTGTTATTACTTTCTACAACGGGTGTTATTTAACCGTTGTTATTACTCTATAACAACGGTGGTTTGTAGGATAACCGTTGTCAATAGTTTCTCTTAATAAACCCTTTAGTTTCTCTTAATAAAAAATAATTTACAATCCTATAGAGTAAATTTTACACACGTACATTATCATCATCATCCTCCTCGTTTACAATCATCCTCGTTTACAACACAAATCTTTTTGTTTAGTATCATCATCATCCTCCTCGTACTCGTGATCATCATCCTGTTCTCTTTATCATCACCCTGTTCTCATTTTCTTTATCAGGTAATTTTTGTGTTTCGTCTTTAGGGTTTTAAGTTTGAAGTTCATCTTTTTGTTTTCATTTTCTATTTATCGTTCTCTTTATCATGTAGTTTCATTCCTTTCTAAGTTTTTAGAGTTTTAGAATCTCTGCATGACTCTTTATTTGTTCAGTTACTATTTCATTCATTTCAAGGTCTTAGGGTTTTAGAATCGCTGTATGCATGACTCTGTTCCGTTACTATTTCATTTATTTTGAAGGTCTTAGTGTCTTAGGATTATCATGGGTGAAAAACGGAAAAGAGTAGAAAACAATGATAAGGGGGATAAGCCTGGTGAGAGGGGTGCTTCGAAGTGCTCTGCAGCCCTTGCAGCTATAGCGGCAAAAACGCCGATGGAAATAAAATGGAGTGTGAAAGGTGTTCCTACTGGTCCAAATGCTAGCCATTTAGCCACTTGGATTGGAGTTACAACCAAACAGTTTGTGCCTATAGATTTAGATGATTTCAGGAATATAAATCCTTCATTGCAGAACTTACTCTTGAAACGTATAAAGGTATGATAATATCTTTAGCTAAACACCATTTTATTTTGCATAAGTTACTATTACATAAGGCAGGAAGCCGTATAAAGGTTCGTGTAAAGGTATGATATTAGACAGCCGCTTATTAGTATATATGATGATGATGCAGGAAGCTTTCGATATTCCAGACTGCCATGATAAGTATCTATTACGTAAGGCAGCGGCAGTCTTAAGGCAGTGGAGGTGTGACCTTGCCAAATTACACTTGTATGTGGACAAGGAGACGGGGCAGATGCATAAGAGCCCACCGACAAAGTACCCCCACATCACTCAGCAACAATGGGATAATTATAAGGCGAAACGAGCTACTGAAAAGTTTCAGGTTAAGTATCCATGTCATATGTTTACATTTTTGTAAAAATCTACTTAAGGTTACATTTTTCTAAAAGTTTCAGGTTACATTTTTCTAAAACTCTACTTGTATCTATAATTTTCTAATTGTCTCATCTACTTGCGATTTTATATGATTTGAAGAGCGTTAGCGCCAGAAATCGTGCTAACATCTCACAGAAGCGGGGGGTATATTATGGTTCTCGAGGCGGTTACAGATTGATAGAAGAAAATCTCGTAAGTAGCATCTATATATTAGATTTTTTTAATCATACTTGGACTTGATATACATGTATACATATATTATTTTTGAGTTAACGTGTAGGTGTCAAAAGGTGTGACCGACTTGAATCGGCACGTAACTTATAAAGAAGGGCACACGCCTAAAGGATCCCGAACATGTAACGAATATGATCAGGAAGTCTTGGCCAACATAGTAAGTATTATTTTTATTAAGACGGGTTTTTAATAACTTTATTGTTCAATTCTTGTATGTCTAACTATCTATTTATTTTAGTAACAAAAATTAAATTAAGTTTATTTAATATATTATAGGAGAATGTTCTGAAGGAGGTTGCGGAAGGGAAATTCACTCCGAGTGGTCGTGACGACGTTCTTGCTAGAGCGATCGGCCGTCCCGAGCATCCAGGTCGATTGAGGGGCGTCCCATTACATGTCGGAGTCACGAAATATTATGGGACAACTAGCTCGAACAAGAAGAAGAAAAATAAGGGGAAGGCTGACATGGTACGTATACCATTTGTTATTGTCATTTAAAATTCACATGTTATTGTTTTAACAAATTGCTGATTCTACATTTTGGGCGTGCAGGTTCAGTTATTGGCCTCCGTGATACTGAAGATGAATTCTGGAGGCAAGCCTTCCGAAGAAGAATTGAAGATGATGGAGGATGTCATTAAAAAGGGTGAGGTAGTGCAACAGATTTGCCAAGAGGCAGACACTACTACCTTGCCAATACATGAGGAGACGGCTGAGAAGATGGGTGAGGTACCTACTGCTGTCGAGGTTTTAATACCTCAAGCCGATAAGGTAAATATGATTTTTTTTTTCTGCATTTGTTCTTTCTAGCAGCCATGCCTTTGATTGGTTTATTTTATTAGGTAAATGAGTCGGAAAAGGGGACGCAACTTGAGGAGACGGGTGAGGTACCTAATGCTGCTGAGGTTTTGATACCTCAAGCCGATAAGGTAAATACGACTTAACCATTTTGAACCTCTGCATTTGTTCTTTCCAGCAGCCATTGCATGCCTTTGATTGGTTAATTAATTTTATAAGGTAAATAACTCTGAAAAGGGGACGCAACTTGAGGAGCCGGCTGAGAAGACGGGTGACAATAAGGAGGTATGTAGAATATAAGAAGTTAGTATATGCTGTCAGTGCTAAATCTGGTCTGGACATGTTCAAGTATAATAGCCTACCCACCAACAATAAATACTTGTAACTAACTTTACATTATATACTCAATATAGATCATTTATGATATCTATTATATTTTGGTATTTAGTAAATAATGTGTATTCTTCAGGCCACAAAACAGCGGAGGCTTGTTCGTCTCGCCGACCCTTCATTAAAAGAGAATGTGATTGTTGCTCGGGCTTTCGTATGCCCAAAGCCCAAGGACTCAGCGGAAACCATCTTGGTTCATGGCGTACCACTCTTGCCGAAGCATGCAAAAGTGGGGATAGTGGGAGTCGTGAAGGGCTATGAAACCTGTAAACTGCCCGTCACAGTCCGCGACGACATAGTAATACTGGCAGATGCGGTTAAAGGTTTTGTCCAATGGCCTCAAAGCCACATTTTCTTGGCTCGTGATTGTAAAATTCAACAGAATGTAGACGGGGTTAGAAAAATACATCTAATTTAACCCGCCTTTTGTCTTTGTTCATCACCTTCATAAATAGTGAAATTTATACTATGTTTTATTTTTGTTTTGTAGGTAACAAAAAACATGGATAAGTCTAACTCGATAGACAATAATCTTTCTACTACCTCGTCAAAACAACAACTTGATGAGGTATTTAATCAACTCTCTTTATATTTTAAGTTCTACTATCGCCTCATCATTGAAAGAGCAACTTAATTTAGTTAGCCACATGTAGGTTGTGAAAGGTAGCACACCGCATCATTTCCCCAAGCTGAAAGAGGTCAGGAGTCTATCCGGTACTAAATATCATGGGAACGTTTACATGGAAAAAGTACGAACGGTGGCGATGCTGGATCTTTATAAGGAGGCTGAGAGACGCATAGCAAGCGAGCAATTAATAGTTATTCCGCTCGAGAATGATATTGTAGGGGTAGAACGCCAAGCAATGCTGGATTGGGAAACGCTAGCCGTTTGGGCTGGCCTTGACGAGATTGATGTCCAACACCTATATGTTTGGTGAAGTAAGTTTCTTAATAAATTAAATCATGCAGTATTCTAATATTCTGACTAAGTAAGATATAGTGTTTATAATATCGGAATTAAAACCGGCATGTAGGTACTTGAACTCGGTTGTGATCCCCGCCGAGACCAATATTAATCCACTTCCTCAATACGGATTCATGTGCCCAAATGTTTTATCTATGCATATCGAGATGTTTTCGTATGAAGAACGTGTAAATTATATTGCTGGGGAATTGGCGAAAAACAATAAGCTCATTTTTGCCCCTTATAATGAAGCCGGGTAATATATAATTAATATTACGATTCCAAATACAATTGCAGTTTTATATGTTTGGTTATGATGCATGTTGTGCTTGTTAATAATGATGTGTCTCTCGATCTCTAGGAGACATTGGGTGCTAGCAGCGATCAATCCGACCACGAAGAAAGTATTTTGGTTGGACTCTTTGCATGGACAACCATCCGAGACCTTTAAGAAGTTGATTATTAAGTAAGTTTATAATACTGATGATGATTTGGCACATATAATATTAAGTTAGTAGTTTATTATTATTAAGTAAGTTTATGTGACTTTCGGCCTCTTTCCTTTTTTAAAGGGCCTTTGAGAAGAAAAGAGCAACCGGCAATCAACCGACAGAATATTCTGATGATGGCCCTACTTTTATTACGATAACAGGGGTACGTACGCGCAAATACTAGTGCATTAAACTAATTACGCATATACATCTGTCTTTTTTAATTACGCATTAAACTAATTGGTAATTGCCTTCTCGTCTCTTCGTTTATTATGTAATAATAGGTCCCTAAACAGCCGGATAGCATCCAATGTGGATACTACGTTTGTCGTTTCATGTTGGAGATTATTAGGCGAAGATATATCAGCATTCCAGAAAGAGTTAGTAGTTTAATGTAGCTATTATTTACTTTTTTTCATTAGAGCTGATATCTTTTCTGCTATATATATATGATCGATGTTGCTAATTATGTATGATATGCCTATACTGTTGTTACCCTACTGATCGATGTCTTTTATTTGTTTTATCCGCAGTATTCAATCAACACGCCACATGTCCCTGAGTACACTAAGCACAATATAGACGAGGTAAGGGACTTGTTGGGCAAATACGTCCTTGAACAAACAAAGAATAAATGAAACTTAGATTATTTTGGAAGCAGATAGGGAACTTTAATTTGTAGAAGTCATTAATTAGAGCAAGTTGTAAGTATGAATTGCTCTAAAAGAGATCATTTTGGTTGTATATATCATTTTGCTGCTGCTGTACATGAATTGCCATGTACATGAATTGCCCTGTACATGAATTGCTCTGATATATATATAGATATATCATTTTGCTGCTTCTGAAATTGGTTTATGATGCGTGCTGCTGCTACTGCTGCTGATTTATGCAGGATTTTCAGTGGTGGCAGGGGAACAAATTACAATTTTTTCAAAAACAATAATAAAAATAATAACAACGGTTTTTTCAAAATTCATTAAAAGCGTTGTAACATATTTCCCACCAAAACTTATCATACCTTTAACAACGGTGTATTATAGAATACCTGTTGTTATTAAAACTTTCCACAACGGCTTCTTTATTATACTCCGTTGTAATTAACAATATTCACAACGGGTTTGAAAAATTAAAGCGTTGTTATAATATTTCCCACCAAAACTAATCATACCTTTAACAACGGTTTAATTTAATAGAACCGTTCTCGTATCTTTCCCACCATAATTATTCACACGTTTTAACAACAGTTATCTAGTAATAACAACGACTTCTTACCGTTGTTAAAACTATTAACAACGGTATATTCATTAAATCGGAACCGTTGTTAAAACCTTTAACAACGGAGGCTTTAACAACGTCCGCTTTTTAATATTACAACGGTTTTTAACCGTTGTCATTTCCTGTTTTTGTAGTAGTGATAAGACGAAAATATCCTTACATTGGGAATTTTCGGCAAAATGGGCACAATAAGAAAATCCTTTCTTGTTGTTCTTGAGCTTAGAATAATATGGATGATCCTCCAAAATAGCCTCCAAATTTGAAGACCTCCTTCCAAATTGTACCCAAGATGGTACGCAAAAAAATCTAAACTTATTATTAACGAGATAATAAGTAAAGATATAATACTACTAATATTAGTATGTTACTACTCTAGTAATATGTAGAGAATATTAGTTTATAGATTAGTTTTAGAGAGATGTGGGAGGTTTTAGAGAGAAGTAAGCAAAATAAGCATAAAATGAAGTTATAAAAATTGAACAATTGTCCATTTTATGGCACTATGGCCGGCACACAGAAGCCATTTTGGCCTCTTATTTTGCTTATTTTTATTCTCATGCAAAGTAGTGGAGTGTAGGAAATGGTGATGATTATAGTTTGCATGTAATGTCACAATCACCTAGTGGATTGTGAACATAAAATAGAACAATAATCATCCCCTTTTAATATGCACAAACCGGTGCACATATGTCCATTATGAACCATTTTGATTTTTGATATTTGTCGCACAAATACTTATTAATCATATTCATAATTATCTTGTATAATTAAGTGTTAATTTGATCATATAATAATTATATGACACAAATTAATAAACAATATGTACTTAACTTTAAAGTAATATTTTACCATTATATCAATATATAATGGGTCCCACAATGCTTAGTTAATTTATTTTACAACTCCTTGTAAATATAATTAACTAATTACCTCTACCTTAAAATATATATCAAACCTCAACTAATTTAATAAATTAACGAATAATTACTAAACTTGATCTTATTTAATCATATTAAAATAAGATATAAATTTATTAGTCAATTATCGTATAATTGAATAATAATACTTAATTGATTTTGAGTTCCAAACTCAATTTCTAACAATTAACTCTCATAAATAAATGTACATATAAAATATATGTAATGTGCTAATTAATTGTATCATACACAAATAATTAGTTCTACTATTTGGGTTTCATCCTATAGGTGTGACCGAAAGAGATCAGTTGATCACCGCCGTCATACGACAACAACATCTAACTCTAGTCAGCTGAACGTTATCGATTTACGTTAATCAACTGACGTGGAGTATCAAAATATACTAATCATGCCACGTATATTCCAAATGAGTTTTATTATATAAATGCACTATTTTAGAGGAAACTTACTCCAACAATCTCCCACTTGTCCGATACAAGTTGTGCAAGCAGCAACACTATTGCGGAGGACTCCTCCTCCTACAATATCTCCCACTTGTCTCGACAAGTTGTGTCCTACCGATTGTCTTGTGTCTTGTATGTCACATCCTCCCACTCATCGCAAGGTGTCTTTCAGGTCGCACTTGCGATTGAAAAATATAAATAGAGTTGTTTTCTCGATCTCGGAGAGTAACTGTCTGACCGGAAAATCTACTAGAGATCTCTTCCGAACGTGGCCACGCATTTCCAGTCACTACTCCTCGAGTGGCCCGAAGATGTTAATACCCAACGTAGGTGTACAATTCCTGTTGACCCATCTTACACTGTATAATGCAGATCACCATGACCCAGAAGATGCCCATCGGCCTCCTTTGACGGCACGACCTAGGACAAAACCAAAGTCAATCGAAAAGTACACCGACTGAGGGAAATGGTCGCCAGTCTGAAGAATCGACTAATAGGAATCAATTATAAATTCCCGCCAGGACCAGGCTTCAACAATTTTGATAAGGGACTCTATCATGGTCACTGCCCGACAGAGTGTCTCCACAGTCTCTCTATGTAAACGACCAGTCATCTCTATGACTCCATGGTGCTGAACCAACCATCGATCGACTTACAATCTAGTCACTTCCAGACGTCACCTCATATGAGTGACTAGGGACAAAACACTAAGTTCTTCCTATTCACTTGAATTGGGTTCAACTTTTCTTTCAACCAATTCGGATAAACAATCTATTAAAATTTAGTTAAACTAAATAAAGGAGTTTTAATGAAACACTAACAATAAAATATGGAAAAAATTGATACGCTATCAATAATTTCATATCCCATAATCTCCAGCAATTCAGGTAGCCGTTTCAATCTACATTGAAATGACATGACTATCATGTTCAGCATGCAAAAGGCATGGCTAATGGATCAGCTATACTTGCATTTTTCCCAATTCTGATTGTTATTTCCCTTTGTCTACGTAATCTAATATTACATAAAACTTTCCGAGTACGTATCTAGGTTTGAATCTAGACTTAGACCTCTTAGCCTAAACGTAGCTCCCACTGTTTTACCAGTATCATGGGATAGGATATGCAACTATAGGAACTACTCCTAGTCCCTCCAATACTGTTGAATCCATGCTACTTTCATATGTATTCTCAAATGATGCAATGTACTCCATTTCAGTTGTGAAATCCGCAATGAGTAACTGCCTGGAACACTTCCAGCAGATACATGAAATTTATATTTGGAAATGTCACTCCTACTTGGAACCTTTCCAATAAAACTTTCTGCTTTGTACTCTTCCAACAGATAAATCTTTTATAAAACACAGTCAGTTCGTGATTTCAAATCACCTTGATCAGTTTGGAAACTGAAGACTATGTAACCCCTTACACGCAACTTACTATAAACTCCAAACACATGAAACATATCTTTAGTCCTTCGCAAGTACTTAAGGATGTTCTTTATGGCTATCAAGTGACTCTCACTTGGATTTGATTGCAAACGACTTGTCATGCTCAAAGCATGCAAAATGTCGGATTGAGGATACATCACACCGTATATAACTGATCTCGCAGCGGAAGCAAAAGGAATCAATTATCATGTGTTCGATCAACTTCCTTGAACTAGTCAAAGGTCTTATCAATATAAGAATTTTGACTTAACGCTAATATTCACTCGGATCTATCCCCACAAATTTGGATATCAAAGAGATGTATTTCACTTCTCCAATGTCTTCTATCACTCATAATGATCAATATAACTCCACAAATAAGACTAATGAAAACCACATTACTCTCACTAAACTTCATGTATAAACATAATTCCTCGACATTTCCATAAATGCTTTATTACATGATTGATACACTAATTCCAACTCTTTAATGCTTACTTAAGACATCCTCTTAAGCTTGCATATTAATTTAGGATAATTAGGATCTACGGACCCACAGGTGTATATAAGATATACTATCTTTTCTAGAATCGTATTCAAGAAGATTGTTATCATACTATTATGAAATGCTGCAATCGCTAAGTATATTCGAATGGATCGAAACATTAAGATTGGTGCAAACTCTTTTCCTACCAATCTAGTTTTGAGAAAACATCTTTATGTTTATCCATGCAGATATTTATTTTAAAAATCTATTTACACTGAAGAGGTCGTACTTCTTCAAGTAAAACTTACCAGGTCACATACCTGACCATCGTGCATGGAGTCCATTTCGAATCGCATGAGTCTAGGCCATAACATTAAGTTGGGACTAGAAACAGTCTTTTATAAGTCATAGGTTAGTTAATTTCTAAAAGTAATACGAATTTATCACTATAAAAGAGTGAAAAAATTTCACCTGACCTCCTAGGTTCCGAAGAAACAACTTCATAATAAGTAATGAGAAAACTTTTTCCGGGTCATAAACTTAGTTTGTGGCTCTTGAAACATTGTCTTCCACTCTGTATTATCAAGAAATAATCAAATTTTTCTTGAAAGACAGCATCACGAGCCACAAACGCTTTGTTCTCGTGATCAATGTACGATTTTTGAGCACTTGTTTCATTCGGATAAATTACAAATTAGGTATGCTAACTATCCATATCGTATATGATATAAAACTCGGCTGTTTTAAATGTGCTTTGATATGGTAGGAAAACAATAGCAGACAAAATAATAAAAGCCCAAGGTTAGTCAAGTGGCTCAGTGTGACTTTTGAAAGACAAAACCATATCGTATAAGGTTCTGTTTCTCTATTCAACAACATCTTATCTCATAATGTATGTTAGAGAAGTTAACTCGTGAAACTATTTCACAATACCTTTGGTGAAAATCAAAGTCAATACTTAGATTTTTCTTGTTACAATTAGGTCGTAAGTCCTTGATCTAATACGCTAGGTGGTTAACTACTTCACATTCAAGCTCTTTGAACTATTCAAAGATTTCTCTTAGCACCTCATTAAGTAGAATCAAACACAATATCTACTTAAATCGTCAGTAATAAAGTGAAGTAGTCATAACCATCACTTGTTGTGATTGTTATTGGACCATATATATTCTTATGTAATAGAGCCAATAACTCACTAGTTTGTATTCCTTTTCAATAAAAAGGGCATGAATCATGTTGCCTTGGATACAAGATTCGTACACACCATAAGATTCAAAATCAAATGGTTTAGGGATACTAGTCAATACTAGCCTCTTAATGTGCTATACAATCTAGAATTAAGGTGTTGTATGGCCTAGCTTTAAAAGTGTCTTTGTAACTGAAAAAGCAGTAGCTAGGCCAAACAGTTTAACTTATGGAGGTTTAAAACAATTTTTAAAAAGTCAAAAATTAGTAATTGACCTCCAAAAGTAGAAGTAGCAAATTGCTATTTCTACTTCTACTTTTCTAATCAAGAGCAAAAACCCTGGATTACTTGTGCACATTTTTTTTACCTACCTTATTTTTTTATGTTGTATTATTGTAAACTCCATTTTTTCTCATCTCTACTCAATCTTTGCTTCTCTCACATACGCCATGAAAGTACCCGATAATATTAACTCTATATTTATAGAGTTGTAGCCCTTGCCTCATATTTATTGGTGCCACTAGGTGTGTAAAACTATAATATTAAAGGGTATTTATATAGTTTTAGTGTAATTGTCGAGTGACTACATAAATTTTTTATATATTAGTTATGAACGATAATTATATAGTTTTAACATAAAAAAAAGCCGAATGGATTTAGTTAGGCCAAACATATAATTTTATAAAAAAACGTTTTTTTACGAAAGTTTGGCCAAACAACTACAACTTTTCCAAAAAGTAGCTTATGAATAAACTCCTTTTAAAAAGGAAAAACTCTTTTACATAAGCAAGGCCAAACGGCACCTAAGATTAGATCTAGGTCACCAATTTTGAGCCTTTTATAATCTATATGACAGGTAATTTGTAGTTTAGGTCAAGAATATAATTACCTTTGATTGGTATGGCATAACCATTGACCAAGTATAGGCATAAAAAGGAGACAACGGTTGTTCCAATCACAAAAGTGAAACACGCTATGTCTTACACAAAAGTTGATATTCTTATTTAGAGGTTGTGTACATAATAACTTTTATTAATATATACCTCTAAATCCAAAACTAGATTGAGCACATTATAACTTTTATATGTCTCTATAGAAATAAAAACTACAATAGTTCTATTTTCCTTGTAGGTCGACATTTAATCATAGCTAGTCGTCGCACGAATCATTATTATATGTATCGAATACATTGATGAGAATCATAATAGGGATCTAATACCAATAATAATTGCATTTAGCAAAATAAATGTCGATCATATAGATATTATAGGTGAAAGTGCTTTTAGGTGTTGTACACCCAATTTCTAATTCTCCCGAAAACTTGGGGCATATTCTTTTCTAGTTAAGTCAACATTTTGACTAATTCTAACCCTAGAACTCCCGGTCGATGTATTTCTACCAAATTCATCTCCTAGTCCCAGGATACCACTTATCCCGTTGAGTCCAACACAATTTAGGCGTGTAATCGCATCACGCTACTTACCCGAGGTAAAAAAGGATCCACGTTGTGGTTGTCCTAATGACCACGGGGTTCATAGGTGCTTCAATTGATAAGGCTAAATCTCAATTTCTTTTAAGTTATGTGAGAGGTCTTGCCCATTTAGTTATCAATTCCCTATAAGTGAACTAAGTCGAAGAATTTTTAATAACGTTGAATTGACAATCGAGAAATAAAATGCATGTTGGCGATTTTGGCATGAGCAGAAAACATAAAGCAAGCAATTAACAAATAATAAATCCTAGTATGGCCACCTAGCTAATCTAATTAACTAGATGATTACAAAATCGGAAACCAACTCCTTGGTCCCTTGTGACAACCCTCGCGAATGCGGAAATAAAACATAACAAGCATGTGATTTATATAGCGGAAAATACGGTGTTTTTAAAACTTTTTACATGCTAAGATAAAAATATGAGGAATGTCAAATAATTACAAACCAAAGTAGAATATACTACAAAGAGACGAAGTCTCTCAAAATGTTATCAAATATCAAAGTTATTAGCAAACTAGCTAAACAACGTCTAGAGGTGATTCATCCAGGCCAACGCCCGCTAGCTCACACCCGAAACCAAAAATACAACTAGCAAAATCCATCCAAGCAAGCAACCTGTTCATCCATGAAAAACATGAACGCCACAGTCAGTGCGGAGTAACTCCGGGTTCTCCCAGCCATATCACATATAACATACTTAAACGGAAATACGAAAGTAGAAGCATGCATATAAAAATATACATGTGAAATACGAGAAGGATAAATTGGCAATTCAATATATAAGGATATAAGCGCATGAGGTACAAATCGATAACCATCATATTATAGATAGACTCGGGGAAGACACTCTTAGGCAACCATACACTCACTAGGGATTGCATCTCACCGTTAGCGGCATAAGCTTGATAAGATTGAGACTCGACAAACAAACCATGCCAAGTCATCCAACGATCACAAATAATCAATCATATAATCATCCATCCAAACGTACAAATACGTTGACAACATCTCTCACGGTAAATGACACGCACTAGTACCGTGTACATGGCAAGAATGATTAAAATTGCATCCACGGGATGACATTTCCCTGAACGCATACACGATTCAACATTTCGTATATGTAGACTAATTTCCTCCTGGTAGAACGACGATATAAATATCCGGTCCTAGTCTAAACCTGGCCAGTCTCTCGGAATAACATTTTCCGATTCGACATGCGATGACATTTCGCATCCAAGACTCGGTCAAACATAGAAGCCGAGTACCCCAAATTCGGTCAACCTTCACGAAAGAGGCGGAAAAGAGCACAAGCATCATAACAAGCGGTACGCTACATGCAATGACACCACCTCGCAAGTATACAACATTTGACGGCCAGGTCGATCAACGCAAAGCGTTCACCTCCCAACAACGTCGTCATATGCCCACTAACACATGCAATTAAGCAGTAAGGATACACTCCTCGTTCCGACATTCCAGCCTTACGAACGAAGAGGTAGCCGGGGGAATGAGAGTACAAAGCACATAACAATTAGTGCTCAAACAATAACATGTGTAAAACCGACTCAAACTGGGATATATGAAAAACCGTCGCAAAACATGTGATACAAGCAAATGGAACATCATATATTCTAAACATGAATATTTAAAGTCATTACGCAAATTTATACGATAAACGAATAATGCGAACTATTATAAATGAAGAAGTAAGAAAATATAGAGAAAGTCTTCCAGCGGGGTGCCAGCCGGTCAACGGACCGGCCGTCGTCTACCCGGCTGGCACTTCATCAACAAACCAAAATCGACCAAAATACAGCGAGCTCCCAGCCGGTCAGGGGGACCGTCAGCCGGGCACCCGGCTGGAAAATACAACTTTCATTCTGCCGCGTCCCCAGCCGGTTAACTGACCGGCGGCCGGTCACCCGGCTGGGAACAACAGTTCACCCGAGAACAACAACACTTCAATCAACCATTTTCAATTATCATAAATAACTACTATCAACTATCAATAATCATTAATTATCATCAACAATCATCAACAAACAACACTCATCATCAACAAGACAAGTTCTATGAATACTAATCCTATTCCAAATACGATTACTAACATAGAAAACACATTAAAACACGTAATGATATCGAGTAACCCTTCACCGTTACCCGTTTGCGTCTTCGATCCTCGTCGAGGTCCTCTTCTATCAAGTAGTAGTCTTTGTCGAGGTCTTGGAGATCACCATGCACCTACAATTAGACAATAAAAGATGAATATAATTCACCTTTGAGAAAGACGAATAAATTGAAAAGCAAGAAAGACGGTAATTTTATTACCAATTAAGATAGAGGACGATGAGAGGGAAAGATTAAGACGGAAATTAGTGAATTTGAGCGAGTAACGAAGGAGTAGCGTCGATATTAAGCTTGATCAAATATGGAACTTAGGTTTTTGGGTGGTTACTTGGTGAGGAAGAAGAGTAAGTTGAATGAGGGAGTTAGGTTTTAAAGGAGAGTATGAGGGAGTAAGTGGAAAATCATGAGAAAAAGCCCATAAACGCCTTAAGACGTAACTTACTCGAAATTTCGAGTAAAGTCCAAAAACGAACTCGGATTTTCTAAAATAGATACGAGAAATTTAATTCTAGACTAAAACTAAAATTCGCTGAAAAGTATCCGTATAATATTTTTTATATAAAAATAGGGTACATTAGCGAGTGTTACAATCACCCCACCTTTTACAAAGTTTCGCCCTCGAAACTTGAGCGAAAGAAAGATACCTTAATCGAATAGGCTTGGATATTTAATACGCATAGAAGCTTTTGTTTCCCACATCTCTTCTTCGACATTAGCACATCTCCACAAGATTTTCACTATAGGCACCATTTTACTTCTCAACTTCTTATCCTTGCGATCTAGAATGCGGATCAGCTTCTCTTCAAAGGACAAATTCGGTTCAAGCTCGGGCATTTCCGCTTGAAAAACATGGGTTGGATCACTAACGTACTTTCTCAATTGAGAAACATGGAAGACATCATGAACCTTATTCAAATTCGGGGGCAAGTCCAACTTGTAAGCTACGGCACCAATCCTTTTCACAATATCAAAGGGTCCAATGTATTTCGGGCTCAATTTACCCTTTACACCAAACCTTTTAACACCCTTCATCGGAGATACTTTCAAAAACACTTTATCTCCAACCTCAAATTCTAACGGTCTTCTTCGGACATCGGCATAAGATTTTTGTCGGTCTTGAGCGGCTTTCATTCTTTCACGAATGACTTTCACATGGTCAATAGTCTCAACAAGAACATTGGGGCCTAAGTCACGAACATCACTCAATTGATTCCAACATATAGGACTTCAGCATTTTCTTCCATAAAGAGCTTCATAAGGAGCCATCTTGATCGAGGCATGATAACTATTGTTGTAAGAAAACTCCACCAACGGTAGACTCTTTTCCCAACTAGAATTGAAGTCGAGTGCACAAGCCCTAAGCAAGTCTTCTAAAGTCTGAATAGTCCTCTCGGTCTGACCATCGGTAGCGGCATGGAATGCGGTACTCATCAACAATTTACCACCCATGGCTTCTTGTAAAGCCTTCCAAAATCTCGAACAAAACCTCGGATCTTGGTCGGATATGATCTCCTTGGGAACACCATGGTATCTAACAATCTCATCAACATAGGCTTTCGCTAAACGATCTAAACTCCAAGTCTCTTTGATCGGAATGAATCTGGCACACTTGGTCAAACAATCAACAATAACCCAAACGGCATCTTTAATTCCAACGGTCCTTGGCAAAGCCATGACAAAATCCATAGAAATAGATTCCCACTTCCATAGTGGAATATCCAAAGGTTGTAGCAATCCACCGGGCCTCTTGTGTTCGATTTTCACTTGTTGGAAAGTAAGACATCTTCCAACATAGGACACAACATCGCCTTTCAAATTCGGCCACCAAAATTGTAGCTTCAAGTCTTTATACATCTTATCACCTCCGGGGTGGATAGAATAAGGGGAAATGTGAGCTTCATCAAGAACTCGCTTTCTCAAGTCAAGAGCATTAGGCACAAACAAAAGGTCATGGATTCGAAGGACACCTTCGTCATCAAACTTGAAATCTTTGGCTTTTCCTTCTAGAAGTTTGGCTTGAATAGACTTATAGGTAAGATCATCAACTTAGCTTTCGCGGATTTCGCGGAGAAACACAGGTTCGGCAGTCATAGCACCAACATAATCAAATCCACGCTCCACGAATTCCAACTTCAACTTTTGAAACTCGGCACAAAGATCATCGGGTAATACCCGCATAGCATTCAATGCATGAGAAGATTTTATACTAAGAGCATCGGCAACCACATTGGCCTTCCCTTCATGGTATGACAATTCAAAATCATAATCATTCACCAATTCCAGCCATCTTCTTTGTCTCATATTCAACTCTTTTTGAGTAAATATGTACTTCAAACTCTTGTGATCGGTAAATATGCGACAATGAACACCAATAAGATAGTGTCTTCACACTTTCAAGGCATGAACAACGGCGGCTAATTCCAAATCATGAGTAGGATAGTTCACTTCATGAACTCTCAACTGTCTCGAAGCATAAGCCACCACTTTCCTACTTTGCATAAGTACACAACCCAATCCCATCTTGGAAGCATCACAATAGACATCAAAGTCTACACCATCTTCAGGTAAAGTTAACACTGGAGCGGTAGTCAACCTTTTCTTTAACTCTTGAAAAGCGGCTTCACAAGCTTCATTCCATACGAACTTGGTTTCTTTCTTCAACAATTGGGTCATCGGTCTAGCAAGCTTTGAGAAATATTTGACAAATCTACGGTAATAACCAGCTAAACCAAGAAAACTTCGAACTTCTCTAACATCGGTCGGACTCTTCCAATCAACAACGGCCTCAATTTTAGAAGGGTCTACCATCACACCTTCTTTAGAAATTACATGCCCAAGAAAGGACACCTTAGGTAACCAAAATTCACACTTGGAGAATTTTTCAAACCACTTCTGACGACGAAGAACACCCTAAATAGTCCTTAGATGAATAGCATGCTCTTCTTCGGTCTTGGAGAAAATAAGGATGTCGTCAATGAACACCACCACACACTTGTCAAGGTACTCACTAAATGTGCGGTTCATTTGATCCATGAAAATAGCGGGAGCATTAGTCAATCCAAATGGCATCACCTTAACTCAAAGTGACCATACCTTGTACTAAAAGCGGTCTTTGGGATATCGGCATCACGAACGGGAATTTTGTGATATCCGGATCTCAAATCAATCTTGGAAAAAGTAGAAGCACCCTTTAGTTGATCAAACAAATCTTCAATTCTTGGCAAAGGATAGCTATTCTTGATTGTAATCCAGTTCAACTCACGGTAATCAATACAAAGCCTCATGGAACCATATTTCTTCTTCACAAAGAGAACGGGAGCACCCCAAGGTGAGGCACTCGGTCGAAAGAAACCTTTTTCAATCATATCATCAAGTTGCTTCCTTAACTCTTTCAACTCGGTTGGAGCCATACGGTAAGGAGCTTTAGCTATGGGTCCAGAACCGGGAACAAGATCAATGGAAAACTCAACATCACGCTCGGGCGGAATCCCGGGCAAGACTTCGGGAAATACATCAACAAATTCACGAACTATAGTCACATCTTCAATCTTTGGTAAGGAGGTAGTTGTAGAAGTCACAATACACAAGTATGCTTGGTGACCCTTTCTTACCATACTCAGCAACTTCATTGCGGAAATCAAAGACACGCCCTTTCGGGGATGAGATCCCTTATAGGTTATTCTAACTCCTAAAGGACTCTTTAAATAAATCTTTTGATCTCGACACTCGAACCTAGCATGGTATAACGCTAACCAATAAATACCTAGAATTACATCGAACTCTCCTAGAGGAAACTTAAGGAGATTAGCGGGAAAGATAGTACCCGCAATAGAGATTGGAACATTTGGATAAAGAGTAGAACAAGAGATAATTTCTCCGGATGGTAAGGATATGGGAGTATCCTCACTAGAAGTAGGCTCGATTGTTAATTTATTAGCATAAGTCGAAGACACAAAGGACATAGAAGCACCGGTATCAAATAGAATAAGACACGGTTGCTCTAAGATTGAGAACATACCCGTAATTATCTGCGGATGAGCATCGGCTTCGGCTTCGGCTCGGCTCAGAACGAAGATAGATCCCTTCGGTTTGGCAATTGGTGGGTTGGAACAAGTTACACCGGGGTGGTGTGGAAGTCTACAACGATTGCAAAAGCGACCTTGAGCTTGAGCTTGAGGGGGAGCATATGGCCTATGAGCCACGTTAGAAGTAGCTCGCGGAATGAAAGGAGCGAGAGCTCTTGTATTTGAATTTGAGGGAGGATTGAATCTCCTCAGGTTGGCATAAGAATTGAAAGACGAAGTAGTAAACGACCTTTTCCCATAGAAGTTTGGCCTAGGAGTGAAGGAAGGAGGGGAACTCTTCATCATTGCTTCATCTTTGATAGCTTTCATAGAGTTCTCGGCCCATAGAGCATCATCGTACAATTCTCCAAAGGATGTAGAATGTCTCCTCACTTTGCTTTGGAGTAAAGCACTAAGCTTGTTGCCGTAGTAGAAAGCTCGGTCCTCGTCATCCTTTATGAGCCTTTGAGCAAAGTGAGCAAGCTTGTTGAACTCCGTGGTGAAGTCTTGTGCCGACAAGTCACCTTGCTTGAAATCAATGAATTCCTTTAGCCTTTGTTGCTTGAGCTCCTTGGGATAAAATCGGCCTTCAACTAGAGCTTTGAAACAAGCCCAATTGAAATCGGCTTCAAGAGTAGCGGTGGCACTAGTAGTAATCGCCCACCAATTATCGGCTTCCCTTACAAGGAAATGCTTAGCAATTCTCACCTTGTCCTCTTCACGGACTTGGTATAAATCAAATTGCTTCTCCATTTCTCGAAACCATTCTGAAAGCTCGGTAGGGTCCGGCTCTCCACCATAAGGTATAATCTTGCTTCTGGCTATCTGGCTAGCCACCCAAGCGTATCCTCCTTGGTGATTATCTCTAGGAGGAGGGAATTGTTCGGCGTGAGCGTTAGCCGCATCTTGTTGGTTCTTCAACACTTGCGTAAGAGCTTCTAGCATCACGTTTTTTACTAGTCGATGTCTAACCATCTTCATAAGAAACAAAACAAAACAAGTTAATCTTAACACTTAGCATAAACAAATAGACTACCAAGTAAAATCCTTAACTTCTACCCATCTCTCATTTATTATTTCAAGGTCAAGTAGTTTATGTTTAGGGTTCACGTGTGTGCGTCGGGAGTGTTAAGGCTCTGATACCAACTATGACAACCCTCGCAAATGCGGAAATAAAACAGAACAAGCATGTGATTTATACATCGGAAAATACGGTGTTTTTTAAAACTTTTTACATGCTAAGATAAAAATACGAAGTCTCTCAAAATGTTATCAAATATCAAAGTTATTAGCAAACTAGCTAAACAACGTTTATAGGTGATTCATCCAGGCCAACGCCCGCTAGCTCACACCCGAAACCCAAAATACAACTAGCAAAATCCATCCAAGAAAGCAACCTGTTCATCCATGAAAAACATGAACGCCACAGTCGGTGGGGAGTAACTCCGGGTTCTCCCAGCCATATCACAAATAACATACTTAAACGGAAATACGAAAGTAGAAGCATGCATATATAAATATACATGTGAAATACGAGAAGGATAAATTGGCAATTCAATATATAAGGATATAAGCGCATGAGGTACAAATCGGTAACCATCATATTATAGATAGACTCGGAGAAGACACTCTTAGGCAACCATACACTCACTAGGGATTGCATCTCACCGTTAGCGTCATAAGCTTGATAAGATTGAGACTCGACAAACAAACCATGCCAAGTCATCCAACGATCACAAATAATCAATCATATAATCATCCATCCAAACGTACAAATACGTTGACAACATCTCTCACGGTAAATGACACCCACTAGCACCGTGTACATGGCAAGAATGATTAAAATCGCATCCACGGGATGACATTTCCCTGAACGCATACACGATTCAACATGTCGTATATGTAGACTAATTTCCTTCTGGTAGAACGATGATATAAATATCCGGTCCTAGTCTAAACTTGGCCAGACTCTCGGAATAACATTTTCCGATTCGACATGCGATGACATTTCGCATCCAAGACTCGGTCAAACATAGAAGCCGAGTACCCCAAATTCGGTCAACCTTCCTGAAAACGGCGGAAAAGAGCACAGGCATCATAACAAGCGGTACGCTACATGCAATGAAACCACCTCGCAAGTATACAACATTTGACGGCCGGGTCGATCAATACAAAGCGTTCGCCTCCCAACAACGTCGTCATATCCCCACTAACACATGCAATTAAGCAATAAGGATACACTCCTCGTTCCGACATTCCAACCTTACGAACGAAGAGGTAGCCGGGGGAATGAGAGTACAAAGCACATAACAATTAGTACTCAAACCATAACATGTTGAAAACCGACTCAAAGTGGGTTATATGAAAAACCGTCACAAAACATGCGATACAAGCGAATGGAACATCATATATTCTAAACATGAATATTTAAAGTCATTACGCAAATTTATACGATAAACGAATAATGCGAACTATTATAAATGAAGATGTAAGAAAATATAGAGAAAGTCCTCCAGCGGGGTGCCAGCCGGTCAAGGGACCGGCCGCCGTCTACCCGACTGGCACTTCATCAACAAACCAAAATCGACCAAAATACAGCGAGCTCCCAGCCGGTCAGGGGGACCGGTAGCCGGGCACCCGGGTGGGAACAACACAACATCAAATACAACTTTCATTCTGTCGCGTCCCCAGCCGGTTGGCTGACCGGCGGCCGGTCACCCGGCTGGGAACAATAGTTCACCCGAGAACAACAACACTTCAATCATCCATTTTCTATAATCATAAATAACTACTATCAACTATCAATAATCATTAATTATCATCAACAAACAACACTCATCATCAACAACACAAGTTCTATGAATACTAATCATATTCCAAATACGATTACTAACATAGAAAACACATTAAAACACGTAATGATATCTAGTAACCCTTCACCGTTACCTTTTTGCGTCTTCAATCCTCGTCGAGGTCCTCTTCTATCTAGTAGTCGTCTTTGTCGAGGTCTTGGAGGTCACCACCTACAATTAGACAATAAAAGATGAATATAATTCACCTTTGAGAAAGACGGATAAATTGAAAAGCGAGAAAGACGGTAATTTTATTACCAATTAAGATATATTACGATGAGAGGGAAAGATAAAGACGGAAATTAGTGAATTTGAGCGATTAACGAAGGAGTAGCGTCGATATTAAGCTTGATCAAATATGGAACTTAGGTTTTTGGGTGGTTACTTGGTGAGGAAGAAGAGTAAGTTGAATGAGGAAGTTAGGGTTTAAAGGAGAGTATGAGGGAGTAAGTGGAAAATCATGAGAAAAAGCCCATAAACGCCTTAAGACGTAACTTACTCGGAATTTCGAGTAAAGTCCAAAAACGAACTCGGATTTTCTAAAATAGATACGGGAAATTTAATTCTAGACTAAAACTAAAATTCGCTGAAAAGTATCCGTGTAATATTTTTCATATAAAAATATGGTACATTTGCGGGTGTTACATCCCTTGCCTCTTCATGGAACACGCTCCAAAATGGCACCGTCTTTTGGAACACCGACCTATGGAATCGTCGTTTTCATACTAAATAATTTTCAAAAGATACAAATGAAATTCCTATTATACATTTGATCTAGAAAATTAAATTAAATTATTACAAACCGGCTATACGAGATCGCAATTAAAATTACAACCGAATCGGTATTCCCTTACATTACGGGTAATACCGATTAAAATAATCAAGGTCATACTAGGTACAACTTGCATTAAAAATTAAATAAACGACATTCATTCATTCAACAAAAAGAACATAAATAAAATGCTGTGAAAATCATGCCAAAATCAACCCTTAACACTTATCATGAAAGTCCATAGACCTTAATTAGACTCCTCTAATTAGTTGCTAAATTACTTGTTAATTTATTATTTAATGATCTATGTAACATGCATGCAAATATAAAGGCATTTATATAAAAGAAGAAATTTCCTCACATTGATATGGAAATAATATGGGCACAACAAGAACTCCTTCTTGTTGTTCTTGAGCTATTAATATGGATGAACACAAGTAATCTCCAAACTAGAAGATCTCCTCTAAGTTGCACCAAGATGAACCCAAATAATCTACTCTTATTATTAACTAGATAATAAGATAGATATTATACTACTAATATTAGGCTATATTACTACTCTAGTAATACTTAAGAAATATTTGTATATGAGAGTTTTTAGAGAGAAGTTTAGTTTTGAGAGATGTATGATAAAATAAGCAAGAATGAAGAAGTGAAGAAATGAACAACAATTGCTCTCTTTATAGCCAAGAAGGGCCGGCCAAAGTGATCACCAAAGAGTGATTTTTTCTTCTTATTTTATTGCCATGCAAAGTGGTAATGTGTTGTAGTGAATAAAATGATTTTAGGTTTACTATTCATGTCATAAGCACATGTTGCTTGTGAGTATGAATAAGAGCAACCATCATCACCATCCACTATGTCATAACCGGCCATGTGAAGTCTATTTTGATCCATTTTGATTTTTTATATTTGTCCCAAAAATACTTATTAATCATATGCTTAATTATCTTGTATAATTAAGTGTTAATTTGATCATTTAACAATTATATGACACAAATAAATGAATAATATGTACTTAACATTTTAAGTAATATTTTACCATTATATCAATATATAATGGGTCCCACAATGCTTAGTAAATTTATTTTACAACTCCTTGTAAATATAATTAACTAATTACCTCTATCTCAAAACCTCAACTAATTTAGTAATTTAACGATTACTTACTAAGTTAAATCTTATTTAATCGTATTAAAATAAGATATAAATTTATTAGTCAATTATCGCATAATTGAAAAATAAGCTTAATCGAATTTGAGTTCTTAACTCAATTTCTAACAATTAACTCTCGTACATATCGAATAGATGTAATGTACTAATTAACTGTATCATATACAAATAATTAGTTACTATTTGGATTTCATCCTTTAGGTGTGACCAAAAGGGATCAGTTGATCACCGCCGTTATACGACAATAACGTCAAACTCTAGTCAGCCAACCGTTATTGATTTACGTTAATCAACTGACTAATCATATATATAGTCAATAAATATCCCAATTATATTCCTTAATAAGATTTATTATGTGGCGTACTATTTGTGGAGGACACCTACTCCAACATATCATACTCATTCTAGTACGGTTTTATGGATTTTAACGATTTTTAACCATTAAAAATCAATAATCACCACTTAAATCGTATTTAAGCTCAAAGTAATTATCTAAACTGATTTAGAACTAAAAATTAGTTCTCACTAATTTTGTTTGTATTTAATTAGTTTGAATTGATCGTATTGGCTAAATATAGAGGTTTAATCACAACATTTATGAAATAAACCCAAAATAAACTGTAAACATCATAAAAATTCAAAATAAAAATTTTTGTACATTTTGGAACATTTCCAGGAAATCCAAAAACTAAAAATATTTGCCCAAAAAGTTCGAAGTTAATTTTATGAACAAATAGACTTGTATTTATTGGTTTTATCAAATAAAAACAAATAAATATGGTAAAATAGTGAAACAAATTATCACATTTCACCAAGATAATATAAATCAGATTATAAAATGTTCAAGATCAGAAAAGGGTGTTTCATTTTTATGAACATAATAATCTCACTTTATCGACTTTAATTCTAATAAAAATCAATAAAAATGCAAAATTGAACTAAAACTCACGAAATTTTACATAGAGTATGTAAAGCATGCATGTGAGATCATATAAAAATTTCATGACCAGAATAAACATGCAACTAGTTTTAGTTAACTTTTAACATAAAAAATGCATATTAACTTGATTTAAAGGCCATAAATCAAAATAAATAGCAAATCAATCCGTAAAATCACCAAATTTGACCACAATCATTTTGAGGTCAGTAGGTAGACATGAAAGCAAAGAAATTTTGTCCAAACCATTTTTGACACAAAATTTTGATTTTTTTCAAGTTATCGTATAACTCGATTTTAATGCTTAAAATCAACATGCATGTAACAAGCTAGCTCAGATCCCACATTAAATTCCTAGACCTCGAATTATACTCCTCTAATTCATTAAATTACATTAACATAATGACATAGGATATAGTTATCATGCATACAAATATAAAAGTATAAAATAAAAGATAAGACGAAAATATCCTTACATTGGGAATTTTCGGCAAAATGGGCACAATAAAAGACTTCTTTCTAGTTGTTCTTGAGCTTAGAATAATATGGATGATCCTCCAAAATAGCCTCCAAATTAGAAGACCTCCTTCCAAATTGCACCCAAGATGGTACCCAAAAAAATCTAAACGTATTATTAACTAGATAATAAGTAAGGATATAATACTACTAATACTAGTATATTACTACTAATATTAATATGTACTTAACTTTTAAATGATATTTTACCATTATATCAATATATAATGGGTCCCACAATGCTTATTTAAATGATTTTACAACTCCTTGTAAATATAATTAACTAATTACCTCTACCTCAAAATATATATAAAACCTCAACTAATTTTGTAAATTAACGATTAATTACTAAACTAGATTTTATTTAATTATATTAAAATAAGATATAAATTTATTAGTCAATTATCGTATAATTGAATAATAATACGTAATTGAATTTGAGTTCCAAACTCAATTTCTCACATTTAACTCTCATAACTAAACGTACATATCAAATATATATAATGTGCTACTTAACTGTATCATATAAAAATATTTAGTTCTACTATTTAGGTTTCATCTATAGGTGTGATCGAAAGGAACCAGTTGATCACTGTCGTCATACGAAAATAACGTCTAACTCTAGTCAGCTGAGCGTTATCGATTTACGTTAATCAACTGACGTGGAATATGAAAATATACAAATCATGCCACGTATATTCCAAATGAGTTTTATTATATAAATGCACTATTGTGGAGGACACTTACTCCAACAGTAATAGAATAGTTCCCCAAACGGCTCCCTTCTCCTCCAAGCCTTGTATGCTTCATCATTGTGCTTAGTTCAAAATCAACTCACATGCTAAAACGATGTCGACGAATTAGCATTTATGCATTAAACCACATAGAAAAATTCTCATATGCTTAGGGTTTATTCGAAAACAATCGTTGCATAACATTTCAATCGAGTAGCTACGCATAAGAGTGAAATTTAGAACTTGACTTAGTAGATGCCGTTATGATACGAGCGGGGTTGGGTGTCCGAATGCAAAGGACTTACCAACAAGTACCTTCATTCCTTTCTCAAAATCTATGGTTTCGGGATGGTTGAATCCATGGGTAGCGAGACTCATTCAATTCGAGTGATTTAGAGAGACAAGTCTCTAAGCTTTAATCACTTATAGTCGATTCGCACCATGCTTTCGATGAAAGGTGCGAAGTTGACTTGAACAGTTCCAAGTTCCCACAAAATTTAGTGGCGACTTGTTCTAGGCCTTCATTCGATTTGGGTCGAATCCTCTGGGTCGAGCAAAGCCGTATGTCGAATCCCCGCGTCCGTATGAAGCGAGCGCGGGGGTGGTCCATAGTATGTGTTTATTCACATGTTTGGCACACATTTTTATGCTTATTATGTGGCATTTAGTTATTCTTTCCTCTAATATTTTCTAGTTTTGATGTATTGTGTGACTTACGCAGGTTTTGAGTTCGAACACATTTAATCATGCCAAATTCCATCAACAAAGTGAATTTGGAGGGATTTCAAGAGCCTCACATTACTAGAGTCAACTTTGAAGAGCCATATCTCGAGATATAAAAACGACAATCAAGTGATTCTAATTTGAGATGAAAGCTTATCCTCTTAGCTTTCTAACGCCAACAACAACCCTTGATTTTCCCAAGTAACAAAGAAATGACACCCTTTTGAAGTTCAGTGCGCATTGCAGGAAATGCATGACGAGAGTAGGTCGATCGACTTGATGATATAGGTCAATCGTCTTAATGCTATAGGTTGATCGACCTGTCGTTCGTTTTAGGCGGATTAACTTTATAATAATAGCCCATTAGTCATTTATTTTACTATAGTTTTAGACCTAGTATAAAAGTATATTTTACTAGTCTAATTAGGTTTCCAATCCTCTCATGAACTTTATATCTAGAAACTTTCAATCCTTGTAATCCTTCTTCTCTTATTCTCTTCATCTTTGGTAACCTCATTCAACTTTTGTTCTTTCCTTTATTTCCTTTAACCCCCTTCGTATCTCTTCTTCCTATTATTTTCTCTAGTTTTATGTTTAATTATATTTGTCATCTTGTCGTTATGATTAATTTGATTATTGTCCTTATTATTTTTATTGTTAATTTTGCCATGAGTAGCTAAATTGCTTGCTAGGATTTAGGGGAGCCATGGGAAATAAGGTTTATTAACTAGGTTATTAGATCAATAGATTAGTTCATGTCCTTGTTGTTAATTATGAATTAATTGCGATTAGTTGATTAGTGGCCATAATTAAGTTAACTGAATTAGTAAACCCCGCCCTTAGATCGAAAGCCAGGTGAGAGTTAGACCTGTCACAAACATTAGAATGCCATGATAGGTTGCGAGAGCCCGTTAGAAACATTCTAGGGAGATTAGCGATCCGAGAGCACCTTATCACTACCCTTTGGACCGATAACTGAAAACGAACTATAATCCTACCTTGACCCATAATATTCCATGGTGAACCCACAATCCTAGTCCCTTATCCTTATATTTAAACTCGTTTGTACTTCCTTATTCTTTTATTTTTATTGTCATTAGTTTAGTAAACAAATTAAAAGAACCCACATTTGTTACATAGATAGACTTGACTTAGCAAATAGAATACAATAATCCCCCCCCTGTGGATACGACACTACCAGAATTAGGTCTGATACCGACCGTTAAAAACGGTCGTTAAATGTAAATATCGGTATATAAAATGTGTTACCGACCGATTTTTCCTCCTTAGCGTCCGATTAGGATCGGTCGGTAAATATATTAGTTCGAGACTAGTTGGTTATCTTTGGTAGGTACGCGATTAGCCTATCAAATAATAGCGCCGTTGACGGGGAGACAGTTTTATTTTCTTTTCTTTTGATTTTGTCTGTCTTTTGTCTCAGGGAAATTTTGTTCCTTGATACCATTCTAATGATTTCCATCCAGCTTCTAAAGGGGGAATATGAGAACTTCCACGATTACTCCGGCGGCCCTGTGTGTGCCTTACCATCATAAGAGGTATGATAAAACAAACTAAAGCCTATATTGACTCCATAGTTATGGAAGATTATGGGGATAAGAATATTGAATGACTTACTCTTGAATGTATTAGACCCATTTTTCATTTCAAACAAACATGGATGAGAGCGTGGGTGAGACTATAAAACCCATTGATAAGAATACATAGGATATTGGTAGAAACGTAGAGGACGAGACCAGATGCTCGGTTGATAATCCATTCTTTGAGGTTAATTTGGGACCCCTCTATGACAATGTTACAGAAAGTAAGACACATAGAGGTTCCGTCAAAGCATGTTGTTTTCACTCGCTTATCTTCAATGTTATATGTTTTTGCCCTCCCTAGTTTTTCCCCTTCGAAATTATCATTTTGGAAAAATTTGAAATACCCTTGTATGATGAATTTACCTTCATTGAATATTCGAAAGACATATCACATCAGCTAGGCAAATCATGATTTTGTACTCTTATATGCTTATACACGGTCTTGCTCTTATATATGTTTCTGCGACTCATACTCAAATGAATTTGACCAACTTCTTCAAGCTTTGAGTTGTCTTGATTCATATTATCTTAAGTGGAGATATGGAGTCCCAAGACGGTGTTGAGTCTGGGTCCTAGTACTATGGTACTGATTAGTGGCAGCTGGCCACGATCTACGCTTGTTGTTCGCTGGTTTGGGGAGGTCCATCTTGTATAACTTTGTAAGTTTGCTTTTATTTACTGTATGTTCGTTTGCATTCATTTTGTTTTGCATAGCCATTTTTCCATTATTTTCATAATGATGCCGATTGTTTGTCGAACACAATGAGGGCATTGTGTGGATTGGTTTGGTGAGGGTATACATATGTCTGTTTTGCATTCATATGCATATTTATTACATTTATGCATGCATGGCTTTCTAAAAAAAAGTTAAAAAATGGAAAAATTCATAGAAACGACAAAAATATATTCATTTATTTTTTATTTAGATAGAGTCGTAGTTGAGTCGGAGTGGTTATGGAACAATGATGACCTTGCATTTATACTTGTGATAACACGCTTAAGCCTTGTATATTTGACATCCTTATTTTGAAAAAAAAAATCATTAATCCACGAGTTTTTGATAGATTCTACTGAACAAATACTTGACCTACATTTTGGCAAACTACTTAAACATTATAAGGTTTAGAACTCTCACAAAACCAATGATATTCATGATTGGTTTCATCTATGATGTGAGTATTACTCCTTACTTAGAATGTAATATTAAACTGTATAAGCATGAAATTTGTCTCTTATTGCCTGTATGCACTCGGGTTTGAGGTGGTGACACATGTGTAGAGGTGGCAATCGGGTCAATCAGGTCAGTTACGGGTCGGGTTCAGGCAGTTCGGGTCATGTCAGACTCGGGTTTGGTCGGGTCAAGTTGCTTATTCAGGTCGAGTCGGGTTCGGGTTGGGTCGCTTACGCGTCAGGTTAATCGGGTCAATAACTACAACAGGTCGGTTCAGTTTCTGATCGGTTGACCAATGAGTCGGGATATATCAGGTCAATATGCTTGATCAGGTCGAGACCGATTTGGCTTCGGGTTACTGATGGGTCGAGTATTTTATATTGTCGTCTTAAATTTGAAAATTAATCGGGTCGATTGTCGGGTCGTTCTATTAAAAGATCACTTTTGTATGAATTATAATATTGGATTAGAAGAACTTGATACAAAAGATATTTGTAAAATATAAGAGTATAACACTACTATAAAAGTTGATCATTGTATAATTTCATTGAACACTTATGTTGCTCGACCTCGGTTATAAGTATATGACATGAGTGCCTATCCAGTGTCGGATTCGCCTATATTATGGACAAAAAATAATGTTTTTGGACTAAATTAATCAGTTGTTTATGTAGTTCATAGTTTTGAACATTTGACATATGAAGTATGGCAAGGAACTAAATGAATTACCTATGAAATAGATTTTATTTATTATCTTGACGGTGATTCTACGTATTTAATTTTGAATAGGCTCTATTAGAATGGTGTATTTGAGGTTTGGATTTTAAGATCATAATTAATAACCAAGGTCGGATTGTTTGGTCATAACTCATAACTCTTTCTTCCCTTTATTGTTTTCAATTGAACCAAAACTAAACACTCCCTTTCTCACAAAGCGTTAATTTAAAATTTTCTACACATATCACTTGCAAAATAATTATTAATAAGTTTAACTAGGAATATAGCGTACTAAATTTACAACTGACTATTTATTTTAAGATTACATTTTGTTTTGAAAAATAAAATGAGCGATATTTTTTATATCAAATTTATGAACAAAAAAAACAAACTATAAAGGAATTTAGATTCTTAAAAAAGATTATATGGCTATGAGTCAGGTCGAGTTTAATCGGGTTAAAACGGGTTACATGTCGGTTCAGTTCGGTTTGGGTTAGGTCGGGTTTGTGGGTGAATCGGGTTTCGGGTCGGGTCGGGTCGAGTCACAAGTCGGTTCGGGTCATAACATTTCAGTATCTATCGGTTGACCTTCGTGCCGGTTCAGGTCGGTTTCAGTTCAACAAATTTACGGGTTCTATCAGGTCGGTTTTCGGATAAGTCAGGTCGGTTCTTCGGGTCGGGTCACCTTTTTCCAGCTCTACACATGTGGAGAGGCAATCCTTCCTTTATGTTTTACATTTGAGCCTCACATTAGCCAAATTGCCTTGTTTCGACCCGTTTATTCAATTACATTCCCATATGGCCTATCTTAGTTAGGCTAGTCATGTTGGTAAGTTTGGAAGTTAAAAGTTTTTGGGCAATGTGCTATTGTGTTGATTGATCGTAAAGAAGGTGGAGAAAAAAAAAAAAAAAAAAAGATGAAAAACGAGAAAAAAAAAAAAAAAAAAAAAAAAAGGAAAAAAGAAGTAGAAATCTGTTACTAGTCATATATTTGTCGTTTTCATATTATTTGAGGAGTTGTGGTTATTATTATGAGTGAGTTTATACCACGATTGACATTTTATTTAACTTTGTATGTTGGGTTAATAAGTAGAACATGTTTATTTTAGGTTGCGGTCGGTTCTAGCTTGACTTTTACCTGCACATATCCAAATTATTTTACCCTTTCTTACCCAATTATCTCACCTCACATATAAATGTAACTCCTCGGCATGTGTTTTGGATCTCGAATGGTTGGAGTGTGTATGTACGGTAGCTAGAGATATCTATCATGTTAGATTGCATGCATGCTTTTGTAGGTAGTAGTTAGGTGAGTGGCTATATTCTTTCTTTCCTACAAAATTTATACTCATAATGTGCTTGAATGAATGATGAGCGACTCATGAGAGTCCGACATAGATGGGTCTTGCAAGGTCGATTGTTTGGTAGTCTTCGGTCATTAATTTAACTAGTTTGCATTTGAATTTTTGTACTTTCTTGCTTTGGAATTTATTCATTGGCATGGGTGTCAATATTACATTAAATTGGTTTGACGAGTCATTTGTATAGCTCTGGGTTTTATAACACTCTACTTGTCCCTTGTTTTGTATTTTGTCTATTTCTTGCTTGGGGACAAGCAAGGTGATAAGTGATATTTTGTACTAATTTATCCCCCGTTTTAGCTCGATTTCTATATGATAAGGTGATAAGCAACGAGCTAATATTGCTATTCTAGTTGTTTTGCGTGCTTGGTCTCGTTTTATAGGAAATGAAGCGGTTTTGCTATATTTTCTTACTTTATGGAGCAAAGGCACTAGAATACGAGTTTACGAGGAACCGATGATAGCAATTTCACGATTTGACTACGATTCCGCTACATCCTTCCTCAAGTGGACTCATCTTGGACTTTGACTTTGTTTCTCAAAGAAAAACATCAACCCAAGTCAAAGGAAGACTAGCCCAAGCCCAATTACGTGTTACATTGACCAAGACCAAGGCATAGGATTCCGTGCCCAAAGACGAAATTGGAAGAGACGAAAAAATCCATCAGGGTTACATACCCGATCGGATTTACACATACCCGATCGGGTATGTCTACTAATGAACGTCTCTTGGCTCTCCTTCTACCAAGCTTTAATGGAGTGTTTTATGGCTTTGTCTAGGGTACGAAGTTGGACGCTGATGTGCAGCTATGCATCCCTATAAAAGCCAAGGATCAACAAATACAATTAACACAATTTACACAATAGAAACAATCAAAAACACAATTAGCATACAACACAATAGTTTACATCTTTCTTTCATACAAGTTTTAGATTATAGTTTATAGTTTATGCAATCTTAGACTACTTTTATAGCAATTTCCAAGTACTTTTCTAGTGTTCCTATAAGCATTTGTCATTACATTGGGTTGGATATTTGTTCTTTGCTTTCTTTCTTACATAATTTGCATTCCAGTATCGGTAATTTTCTATCCTTTATTTACGCAATTTCCGACATCATTGTTGTGACACCCTCAAATTTGCGGAAAGAAAAAAAATTTATTTAAATACATAAACGAAATATGATAATACATAACGAAGGTGTCATAACATAAAAAGGTCATTACAAAACGAAAATACTATTATACAAAATAAATCTACAAGACGGGAGACATATCTCCCGTATAAATACGGAAATAAAAGTGTGTACAATAATATACAAACTATGAACCGAATATAGGTCCAAGGTAAAACTTCGCTCGCTAGCTCGTCCATGTACCCCAAATATGCAACACCACCTGTTCGACCGCATTAAATATAAACACGGAAGCCACAGTCAGTGGGGAGTAACTCCGAGTTCTCCCAGCCACGAAATGTCGAGTTTAATTAAACATGAATAACATAAAAGCAATGTATATGGGAAATACAAAACTTAACATATATGATATGTTTTTCATGTTATGAAACAATTAACTAACATATAACCTAGCATATGAAAGCTATCATGTGAATCCGATAATAAACTATAACACGAGGTAGGGAAGCTGGTATGCTAGCTCAGAGGTTACCGTTAACATGGCCATGATACACTCAACCCTAATCAAACATAATATCATGTGAATCAGTTAACAATCGGTAATCCAAACTCTATCAATCCTAGCCGGCTTGCATCTCACCTTCTAGAACTCATAAAATCATACAAACATGAAAGACCAATACTTCTACAAACAGGCATAAGTTCCTAGTACAGTTAATAGAAGACTTCTGTAACTCGAGGCTATACCACAAGGTAGTAAAACATCCTAGTCCTAGACTGATCAGACCTAGTAACAACAGCTATTCCATTCCCCGTCTCGTGACCAGAAGTACACAAGAAACTCTACTAGGCGACCCCCTAAGCAGAGATGGCTAGTACTTAAGCTGGCTCCAACCCCAAAACGGATTAGGTAACCATGCCCCGACTGGGATATAAACCCACCAATCCGGGACACAAAAGCTATTAACCATGAACTATATACTCGTTAAAGACAGTACGGACCTATCAATGTCATGGTCCAAGATACTCATTTAGAATTACAATGGCCGAACCAAAATAATATCTTAACTCAGAGGTTACCTTTAAAACATGGCCAAGATACGACTTAACATGCCATATAATCGTAATTCTCTATGGGTGCTTAGTCAACACGACACCAACCATATAATTAAACAGTCACAGGAAAACATCCTATCATGTGACTAATTGCATATCAATAAAATCATATATCATATCGCCTCATATCGATTAAGGCTAATTCATTAATTAAATACAACCATACATGAAGACAAATCCCCGACCCGAGTCCCGCGACGGGTCATCAGTCAAATCGGGGCTGACTAGATCTTAGTTTGACCAAACCCGTTGGATCAAACCGGCTAGAAACAGAGTCTTTATCACATAGACAAAAATCAACATATTCATTACATGTTATTTTATTAACTTCTAACATGTGAATTATCATATTATACCCAAACCGCTTGACTTAAAGATTTCAACGTAAAATGATCTCGTTTATAATTTCTAACATGTGAGAAATAATAATTTATGAAAAACCTTTTTAATTAAATATTTTACTTATTAATATTTCCCACTTGCTAAATATTACAAAACACGATAAAAATGCCGATAACTCAAAAACCGACACGAGTCCCAAGGTGGGACCCACGGGCTGAATTGGGCCGGACCCACATGGGCCTGTTTTGGGCCCCACGGCCTGTTTTGGTAAAAATGGCAGATTTTACACTTTTTATTTAAAACCGTTTTTCTAATATTTTCCCGCATGCTTAACATAATTAAAACCCGTCAAAACAACAACCAATCAATCAAACATCGACACAACCCAAAGATCCAAAACCCGGACCCACCTTGACCAATCCAGACCGGGTCTGAACCGGCCTGGACCGGTCTGGTTTGGACCCGGTTCAGCTGCCCCTTTCTCGGTTCATCACAATCACCCCAAATAAATTCCAACCTGTTTTAATCATCAAACAACCATGTTAAAATCTTCCACACAGAAAAACATAACTTATTTTAAAATCAACAAAATTTATCAAGAACACTAAACTTGTTAAAAATCCATACAAAATCATAAAAATCATAACTTATGGAAAATCATCAAAATTTATCAAGAACACTAAACTTGTTAAAAATTCATACAAAATCATAAAAATCATAACTTAGTAAAAATCATCAAAATTTATCAAGAACACTAAACTTGTTAAAAATCCATACAAAATCATAAAAATCATAACTTATGGAAAATCATCAAAATTCTTCAAGAACACTAAACTTGTTAAAATTTCCTAAACAACATAAAAATCATAACTTATGAAAAACCATAAAATTCATCAAGAATAATAAATCAACATAAAAATTTCCTACAACTTAAAAATCATCTAGAATCATAAAACATCATAAAAATTCCATATAAACAGAAAAATCACAAAATGAATTAAAAAACAACATAATAATTACGGACTTAACATAGTACTAACTAAAAATCCATAAATCAAAAAAACATGAACCAAAAATAAAGATGAACCAAAATCAAAAGGAACAAAACTAAAGACTATGTTACTAACTAAAATCATAAATAACCATGATATGAACAAAAACTAAAAACTAAAGGCTATGTGACATTAATTCGTCGAGTAAAACGGAATTGTTACCTTAGCTAGCCAAAATCACTTAGCACCAAAATAGAAGAAGTATATAAATAAGAAAACCCTTCTACTAATCTTCACCCAATATATACGAGTCTCCAAACTCGTCTTCAAAGTCTTCCCCTATAAGAAATAACAAGGAAAACAATTATTATAGAACTTAAACTTAATTTTCCAAAATTAAATGTTGAAAACGATCTTGACGGAATTGAAAATAAACCGTACTAGAAGATGGAGAGCGAAGAGGAGATCCTAGAAATATAAATTAGGAAGGATTTAATTAAGAAATGAAGGATTTATGGAGGTTTTGCTCAAGAACGATGAAGAACGATTGATGAACGATGAAGAACACGAAGAACGATTAAATAAAGTAATGTTTTGATCTTTATTTGAGTTGTTGTAAAAATGAAAAGTTGTTGGTGAGTGGAGAGTGGGTTGAGCCGTGAGTTTATAGACAAATAAGGCTGTCGGATTTTGAATTCGTTGTTACGTAATTGACTCGCGTTTAATAATTATTTTACTGTAAACGATTTAATATAATTTACGATAAAGTAAATATCAAGATATTATGATATTAAAATAAAAAATAATGAAAATATCAAGACTTAAGAGTGGGTAAGGGAGCCGTGTGATGTTGAGCTTGTCGGGTCCGATTTCGAGCGTTTTGCGTAGTTTTCGTTAACTGATCGATAAAGTAAAATAATATCTAGATATTATGATATATTAATCAAAAGAAATAAAAATATCAAAGTCTATTAGAGGAGAGGGTGAGCCGGGTGGGTAAGGTGATCATCGGGTCTGTTTTTGCTCGATTTGCGTAATTTCCGTTGACGGATCGATAAAGTAATTAAATATCTAGATATTTTGATTATTTTAATCAAAATAAATAAAATATCTAATGGTGAGTGGAAAGCGATGACACGCGCGTGTGACTCATGCCAAAGTCGAGTTTCGATTTTGTTTCGCGCTTTACGATGAGTCGGGAATACTTAAATGACGTTCGGTTAAAACCGTAAACGTTATTCTTTAAATTCCGAATAAATTCAAAATAATTATATTAAATTATGATAAATCTTAATATATCTAAATAAAAATAAATCAAAAATATTATTTTTTTAAATAAAATTTCAGTCTTCATACTTATGAGACGAGTCGGGAAAAGTCAACGAAAGTCGAAATCGACTAAAAAGTCGGAAAAAGTCAAAAATGACTTAAAAGTTCAGAAAAGTTTAAGACAACTTTAAAAGTCAAGAAAAGTAATTGACGACTTTAAAAAGTCAAGAAAAAGTCAAAGACGATTTAAAAGTCAAGAAAAGTCAAAGATGACCGAAAACGGTCTTTTCATGAAATCTCTCAAAAATTCCAAATACGAACGCGGAATTTCAAAATACGACTCGGAACAAAAATTACTATATTAAAAACTTAAGTTCTACTGAAAAGTATCCATAAGCTATTGCTAAGCAAATTGGGTACTTTTCGGGTTGTTACAATCACCCCTCCTTTTAAAAAGTTTCGTCCTCGAAACTTAGAAGAAGGAACGTAACATATATGTAGGTCTATTTCAAAACTGTTAAAATTATATTTGTAATAAAATACGGGGTCTTATCTACGGAACGACAGGTTCTCGTCAGCATCAAGAATATCGATAGAAGGTACGTAATCTTCGAACGGTTAAATCGAATAGAAAGAGGAAAGAAAGAAGGAAATTTACCTCAAGCAAAGAGCTCGGGATATTTAGCTAACATTTTAGCTTCGGGTGCCCAAGTTTCTGATGACGTTTTCAACAACGCCAAAGGCATACGAACTAAGGACCAACCTTGTTTCTGAGTTGTTTGTTGCCCTTTCAAGTATACGAATCGGCCTTTCTTCCAAAGCCAAATTAGGTTCCAAGTCCAACACTTCTACTTGAATAATATGACTCGGATCACTGATATACTTCTTCAATTGCGAAACATGGAACACATCATGAACTTTGCTCAAGTTCGGAGGCAATTCCAGACGATAAGCAACAGGACAAACTCTTTGAAGCACACGAAACGGTCCAATATATTTAGGACTCAACTTCCCTTTCACTCCAAACCGTTTCACTCCCTTCATTGGTGATACTTTAAGGAATACTCTGTCTTCAACATCAAATTCAAGCGGTCGTCGACGAACATCGGCATAGGATTTCTGTCTATCTTGAGCGGCCTTCATTCGCTCTCGAATGACTTGAACTTGATCGATCGTCTCAGTAACTATGTCAGGACTCAACATATGATCATCTTGCACTTGGTCCCAACAAACCGGACTACGGCATTTCCTACCGTATAAAGCCTCATAAGGTGACATCTTGATAGATGCATGATAACTGTTGTTATAAGAAAATTCCACCAAAGGCAAACTCTTCTCCCAAGATGTATGAAAATCTAAGGCACAAGCTCGAAGAAGATCTTCCAAGGTTTGGATTGTGCTCTCAGTTTGACCATCAGTAGCGGCATGGAAAGCGGTGCTCATCAACAATTTACTACCCATGGCTTCTTGTAAGGCTGTCCAGAATCGGGAACTGAATCTCGGATCACGATCTGAAACAATATCTTTAGGAACTCCATGGTAGCGTACTATCTCTTTCACATAGGCACCAGCTAAGACCTCAATATTCCAATTTTCTTTGATAGGCACGAATCTAGCACACTTGGTTAGACGGTCTACAATTACCCAAATAGCATTCTTTCCACTTGAAGTAGTAGGTAAAGCCATCACGAAGTCCATAGAAATAGACTCCCATTTCCACAGAGGAATCTCCAAAGGTTGCAGCAAACCTCCGGGTCTTTGATGATCAATCTTCACCTTCTGACAAGTAAGACATCGACTACCATACTCCTTCACTTCAATCTTCATCCTAGGCCACCAGAATTGTGGTCTCAAATCTTTATACATTTTGTCGCCACCCGGATGAATAGAATAAGGAGAAAGGTGAGCTTCATCAAGAATTCTCTTCCTCAACTCGGCACTTCTCGGAACATACATTCGACCATGGTAACGAAGGTAGCCATCATTATCTACCACACAATCCTGTGCTTGCCCAAGTGATATCTTTGCTCGAATGGCGATAAAAGTAGCATCCTCCGGTAAACAAGTACGAATCTCTCGATAAAAATCAGGTTCCGCGGTCAAAGCACCAAGATAATCAAATCCTTTCCCAACGAACTGTATCTGAAGCTTCTGAAACTCGGTTACCAGTTCATCGGGTAAAGTACCAAGAGCATTTAATGAATGACTAGTCTTCCTACTCAAAGCATCTGCCACGACATTTGCTTTTCCCCTCGTGATAATCAATTCAGGCATCAGAATCATTCCCAACTATAACATCTTCTCTGCTCATGTTAACTCTTCTGAGGTTAAAAAAATTACAACTCAAGCTCTTATGATAAGTATATATTCGAAATGCACTCGATAAGATAGTGTCTCCCCTAAGTTTCAAGCATGTAATACCGGCTAACTCAAGATCATGAGTCGGGTAATTCACTTCATGAACCCTGAGTTGTCGAGAAGCATAAGCAATAACCTTTCTATTCTGCATCAAGACACATCCCAAACCCTGCTTAGAAGCATCACAATATACATCATACTCAGCTTCATCATCTGGTAATGTTAAAACCGGTGCGGTAGTCAATCTCTTCTTCAATTCCAAAAAGGCAATTTCACATTCATCGGTCCAAACATACTTTGCTTCCTTTTTTAGCAATTGTGTCATAGGTCTAGCTAATTTGGAGAAATCTTTCACAAACCGACGATAATAGCCTGCTAAACCAAGGAAACTCCGGATTTCGGACACATTTTTCGGACTTTTCCAATCCACAACTGCCTCAATTTTCGCTGGATCGACCATAACACCGTCTTTCGAAATGACATGACCAAGGAAAGATACCTCGGGCAACCAGAATTCACATTTGGAGAATTTAGCATACCACTTTTGGCGTCGAAGAACACCCAAAATGGTTCGAAGATGAATAGCATGTTCTTCCTTAGATTTTGAAAAGATCAGAATGTCATCAATAAATACCACCACACATTTATCAAGATACTCCCGGAAAGTACGATTCATTTGATCCATGAAAATAGCTGGGGCGTTGGTCAAACCGAATGGCATCACATTGAATTCAAAATGACCATACCTTGAGCTGAAAGCAGTCTTCGGAATATCTGCTTCCCGAACGGGAATCTGATGATAACCCGATCTAAGATCGATCTTTGAGAAAGTAGAAGCACCCCGTAACTGGTCAAATAGATCATTAATACGAGGAAGAGGATATTTGTGTTTGATGGTGACTCGGTTCAATTCACGATAATCGATGCACATACGCATTGAACCGTCTTTCTTCTTGACAAATAGTACGGGCGCACCCCAAGGAGAAGAACTAGGCCTGATGAAGCCTTTCTCAATCAAATCATCGAGTTGGATTCTCAACTCTTTCAACTCAGAAGGCGCCATACGATAAGGAGCTTTGGCAATTGGTCCAGTTCCAGGAACTAGATCAATAGAGAATTCAACATCTCTTTCCGGAGCAATTCCCGGTAATTCATCGGGAAAAACATCTGGATATTCACAAACAATTGGAACATCCTTCAACGAAGGAAGAGAAGAATCAGAAGTAGTCACTACACATAGAAATGCTTGATGACCCTTCTTCATAACATTTAACATTTTCATTGCCGAGATTAACTTCACCGTTGTTTGCTTTCTAACTCCTTGATAAGAAATCCGAGCACCCAAAGGACTTTTGAGAATGATTTTCTGATCACGACATTCAAATCGTGCATGATGAGTAGCTAACCAGTCCATACCCAGAATAATATCAAACTCTTCTAACGGAAACCGAAGAAGATTTGCAGGAAAAATAGATCCATTTATGGATATTGGAATGTCGGAATGAAGATAAGAACATGAAAATACTTCTCCCGATGGTAAAGAAATAGGAGTAGTTTCCCCGACTGAAGCTTTGAGCGGTAACTTGTCGGATAGGCTCATGGAAATAAAAGATAAAAAAGGGGGGGGGAACAGCTTCCGTGTCAATAAAATTTAAACACGGAAGTAATTAAATAAATCGAAAAATCCCGTTCACTACAAGGTCGGGCTTGGGCATCCGCCTCAGCACGGCTATAATAAAAATCGAACACTAGTTCGCCCAGAAATAACCGGTGTAGAAACCGTACCCTTCCTCTCAGGACATACATTCGCCTTGTGCACTGGTTTCTGACAAATAAAGCATACAAACGGCTTGTTGTAGCAACCAACACCAGGGTGAATAGGCATCTTGCATGTAAAGCAGACACGACCTTTAAGGTCGTTGTTGGTACTCGGAATAAATGGACGGTTTCTCTGATTAGCCGGTCCACTCTGAAAGTTTCTCCTCTTATTTGGAAAAGAGGGAGAAAATGAAGGTCGAGATGAAGGATATAAAGGTCTCTTGCCAAAGGCATTAGGAGCAACATAAGAAGCACGAGCTTCCTCGGCAATCTCCCGGATAGAGCTCTCCGCCCAGATGGCATCATTATAGATCGCGACAAAGGAAGTCGAACCTCTACTAATCTTCCCCTTTATCTGGGGAGAAAGCTTTCCCAGATAAAAGAAAGCCTTGTCTTCCTCTACCCTAATAAGTCGAGTGGCATAATGAGCCAACTCATTGAACCGAGTAGTAAACTCCTGAACAGAAAGAAGTCCTTGTTTAAAATCCATGAACTCCTTCAACTTTTGTTGTCTCAACTCATCGGGATAAAACCTCGCTTCCAAGAGCTCACGGAAACGAGCCCACCCGAAATTAGGCTCCAACTTAGCGGTAGGACCTGAAAGAGTCCACCACTGATCCGCTTCCTTCTCTAAGAAGTGAGAAGCTAGACGGACCTTGTCCTCTTCAAGGACATCGTAAAGAGAAAAACTCTTCTCCATCTCTCGTACCCACACCGAAAGTTTAACGGGATCAACTTCGCCATCATAGGTTTTGGCTTGACTCCTCGATAGCTGTGAAGCAACCCACGTATAACTCCCGTGTCTCTCCCGATCAGGAACAGGAGTAGGAATCGGATTAGCTTGCTGGTTTTGCAGATTTTGCTGGTTTTGGATAATTACGGTAAGAGCTGCTAAAATAGTGTTGTCAATCCTCGGAGGCATCTTGCAAAATTAAAACACAGATTAGTACTTATCATTTAGCAAGAACAAAGAGACTACAACATAAATCCTAATCTACCCATCTTACCCTTCTATCTCACGGTTTATTATTTCTTAAGGTCAAGTTATTTATGCAAGGGTACACAAACGTGCGTCGGGAGCAAAATAGCTCTGATACCAACTGTGACACCCTCAAATTTGCGGAAAGAAAAAAAATTATTTAATACATAAAAGAAATACGAGAATACAATACGAAGGTGTCATAACATAAAAAGGTCATTACAAAACGAAAATACTATTATACAAAATAAATCTACAAGACGGGAGACATATCTCCCGTATAAATACGGAAATAAAAGTGTGTACAATAATATACAAACTATGAACCGAATATAGGTCCAAGGTAAATACTTCGCTCGCTAGCTCGTCAATGTACCCCAAATATGCATTCACCACCTGTTCGACCGCATTAAAAATAAACACGGAAGCCACAGTCAGTGGGGAGTAACTCCGAGTTCTCCCAGCCACGAAATGTCGAGTTTAATGAAACATGAAAAACATAAAAGCAATGTATATAGAAAATACAAAACCTTAACATATATGATATGGTTTTCATGTTATGAAACAGTTAACTAACATATAACCTATCATATGAAAGCTATCATGTGAATGCGATAATAAAATATAACTCGAGGTAGGGAAGCTGGTATGCTGGCTCAGCGGTTACCAAGTAACATGGCCCTGATACACTCAAACCCTAATCAACACGTAATCATGTGAATCAGTTAACAACCGTTAATCCAAACTCTATCAATCATAGCCGGCTTGCATCTCACCTTCTAGAACTCATAGAATCATACAAACATGAAAGACCAATACTTCTACAAACAGGCATAAGTTCTTAGGACCGTCAATAGTCGACTTCTGTAACTCGAGGCTATACCACAAGGTAGGAAAACATCCTAGTCCTAGACTGATCCGACCTAGCGACAACAGCTATTCCATTCCCCGTCCCATGACATAACCGTCTATGAGAAACTCTACTAGGCGACCCCCTAAGCAGAGATGGCTAGTACTTAAGCTGGCTCCAGTCCCAAAACGGATCAGGCAGCCAGGCCCCGACTTGGATATAAACCCACCAAGCCGAGACACAAAAGCTATCAACAAGTGAACATATACTCGTTAAAGACAGTACCTGCCTATCAATGTCATGGTCCAAGCTACTCATTTAGAATTAGAATGGTCAAGACGCCATATATCCATAATTCTCTATGGGTACTTAGTCAACACGACACCAACCATATAAACAAACAGTCACGGGAATACATCCTATCATGTGACTAACTGCATATCCATAATAATCAAATATCATATCGCCTCGTATCTACTAAGGCTAATTCAGTAATTTAAATACAACTTTACTCGAAGACAAATCCCCGACCCGAGTCCCGCGACGGGTCATCAGTCAAATCGGGGCTGACTAGATCTTAGTTTGACCAAACCCGTTGGATCAAACCGGCTAGAAGCAGAGTCTTTATCACATAGACATCAAATCAACATATTCATCTCATGTTATTTTATTACTACTTCTAACATGTGAATTATCATAATATACCCAAAACCCGCTTGACTTAAATGATTTCAACGTAAACTGATATCGTATTATAATTTCTAACATGTGAGAAATAATAATTTTATGAAAACCTTTTTAATTTAATATTTTACTTATTAATATTTCCCACTTGCTAAATATTACAAAACACGATAAAAATGACGATAACTCAAAAACCGTCACGAGTCCCAAGGTGGGACCCACGGGCTGAAATGGGCCGGACCCAATATGGGCCTGAATGGGCCCACGGACAGAAATGGGGCTGTTTTGGCCTTTGACTCGATTTTACTAAAAACCGTTTCCTAAAAATTCCCGCATGCTTTAACATATTTAAAACCCGTCAAAACAACAACCAATCAATCAAACATCGACACAACCCAAAGACCAAAACCCGGACCCACCTTGACCAACCCAGACCGGGTCTGAACCGGCCTGGACCGGTCTGGTTTGGACCCGGTTCTTGCCCCTTTCTCGGTTCAATCATTCATCACTCCAAATCAATTCCAAACTTGTTTTTAATCATCAAACAACCATTTTAACAATCTTCCACACAAAATCATAACTTATTGAAATCATCAAAATTTGTCAAGAACACTAAACTTGTTAAAATTAAATAAACAACTTAAAAATTATAACTTGTTAAAAATCATCAAAATTCAACAAGAACAACAAACTTGTTAAAATTTGCTAAACAACATAAAAATCATAACTTAGTAAAAATCATTAAAATTCTTCAAGAACACTAAATCATCATAAAATTTCCTACAACTTAAAAAATCATCAAGAATCATAAAACATCATAAAATTCATACAACATAAAATCATCAAGAATCATCAAACATCACAAAAATTCCATACAACATAAAAATCATAAAACAACATAATAATTACTACTTAACATATTACTAACTAAAAATCCATAAATCATAAAAACAGGAACCAAAAATAAAGATGAACCAAAATCCAAATAAATAAAACTAAAGGCTATATTACTAACTCAAATCCTAAATAACCATAACATGAACATAAACTAAAACCTATAAAAACAAAACTAAGGCTATGTGACATTTATTCGTCGAGTAAAACGGAATCGTTACCTTAGCTAGCCAAAATCACTTAGCACCAAAATATAAGAAATATATAAATAAGAAAACCCTTCTACTAGTCTTCACCCAAAATATAAGAGTCCCCAAATTCGTCTTCAAACTCTTCCCCTATAAGAAATAACAAGAAAAAAAATTATTAGAACTTAAACTAAATTTCTCATAATTAAAGTGTTGAAAACGATCTTGACGGAATTGAATTTAAAACGTACTAGAAGATGGAGAGCGAAGAGGAGATCCTAGAAATATAAATTAGGAGGGATTTAATTAAGAAATGAAGGATTTATGGAGGTTTTGCTCAAGAACGATGAAGAACAATTGATGAACGATGAAGAACACGAAGAACGATTAAAGAAAGTGATATGTTGATCTTTATTTGATTTGTTGAAAAGTGAAAAGGTGTTTGTGAGTAAAGTGGAGTGGAGTTGGACGTGAGTTTATAGACAAATAAAGGTGTTGAGTTTTAAAATTGTGGTTCCGTAATTGACTCGCGTTTAATAATTATTTTACGGTAAACGATTAAATATAATTTACGATAAAGTAAATAT